>PDHP01000268.1:0-40422 GCA_003339455.1 Ophiocordyceps camponoti-leonardi (nom. inval.) | reverse complement strand
GTGTCGGTGTTGCTTTTGTTTTTTTTTTTTTGGGGGGGGGGGGGGTGGGGGGTGGGGTGGGGGGGGGGGGGGGGGGGGGGGGGGGGGGGGGGGGGGGGGGGGGGACTGGAATCGGGTTTTGGGGGAAAATTTCTCGTCCAAGATATTCTCGACCCTGTTTAATCAGGGAGGTTTGTGAGAGATGACGGACAGATTAGGTCAGTGACTCTATGTCGTCACGATGACCGCGAGGGGGAAAGTCGTGAAGGGGGCACTCTTTTTGTCGGGCCGGGTCACAACAAACGGGGTCCATCGCGTGTCCAATGCTACGGGAGGGAAGGGGAAAAAAAACCCCCCCGACTGCGAAGATCGCTGTCAAATTTTGACGGCAGAAGCATTTGAGAGTGTCACGAGGCCGTTCTTCGAGAGCATAATTCGCCTTCGAGGGATGGAGCTGTACACGCATCTATATCAAGCAGCCCCCCGTTTGAGTCGGAGTTTGGTCGACGAGGCTTCTTGGCTTGGTATAAGGTCGTCGCAATGGCGACTTGATTCAGCTTGAAGGATGGGAGAGCAGCCCGAATCTGATTTTCATCGTCTTTGTGCGATGGGCTGGCGTATTCTTTTTTCGAGTTTCCAATATCGAGTGCGATTGCGACGCATCGTGATAATCATCTGGGCATCACATGATAATGATCGAGCGCCCCTCCCCTGTCGGTACGGAATATGATTCAGCCGCGCTAGCTCCCCTGTCATGCAACGCCACCCACCATCACCCCCATCTCCTATCACGGACGACTCAAAAAGTTTCACGCCTTTTCTTGCCGACTCGCCATCATGCGATAGACGATCATCAGCTCGATGCCGTGATTTTCTTCCTTCTTATGATTGCTTTACGCGACTTGCAAACATGGCGTTCAAATCAACTTCTTCATCTCCTGCCCCGGGCACCGCCCCAGATCACGACTTCTTCTGGACCTACACCGAAGAGCCTCACCGAACGCGCCGCCTCGCCATTATAAAAGCCCATCCCGAGGTTCGCGACTTTTTCTTCTCATCCCTGAGCTCTAAATTCTTTAAAAAGAGTATGGCACTCACAAATCCACGCTGGGCGGGCTGCAGGTGACGAAACTATGCGGTCCCGAACCGCTGACGAAATACCTCGTCGCCTCCGTCGTCGCCCTACAGCTGCTGACGGCGTACCTCCTCTCCGATACGGCCTTTTGGTCCCTGCGGTTCTGGGCGGTGGCGTACGTGGTGGGCGCGAGCGCGAACCAGAACCTCTTCCTCGCCATCCATGAGATTTCGCACAACTTGGCGTTTCGGAGGCCGTTGGCGAATCGGCTGTTTGCCGTGTTTGCGAACTTGCCTATCGGTGTGCCTTATAGCGCTTCCTTTCGGGTAGGAATCCATTGATACCTTCGAAAAGAGAGAGAGAGAGGAAAAGGATCACTGAACGTCGTCTTCTTTAGCCTTATCATCTCACCCATCACAAGTCCCTCGGCGTGGACGGCGTCGACACCGACCTCCCCACCGCCCTCGAGGCCGTCGTCCTCGACTCCCTCCTAGGCAAGGCCTTCTTCTGCACCTTTCAGATCTTCTTCTACGCCATCCGTCCCATGACCGTCTACCGCGTCCCCTTCACCTGGCTGCACGCCTTCAACGTCGTCGCCCAGGCCGTCTTCGACTTCCTCCTCGTCCGCTTCGTCTCGCCCACCGCCCTCGCATACCTTATCCTCTCCTCCTTCCTCGCGGGCAGCCTGCACCCCCTAGCCGCCCACTTCATCGCAGAGCACTACGTCTACGACCTCGTCTCCCACATCAAACGATCCGAAACGGACGCGAAAACCAAAGACGAAGATCAAGAAGGCGAAGGCTCCTCCTCCTCCAGCTGTCCCGTGCCGGAAACCTTCTCCTACTACGGCCCCCTCAACTGGCTCACCTACAACGTAGGCCTGCACAACGAACACCACGACTTCCCCGCAATCCCCTGGTCCCGCCTGCCCGCCCTCCGCGCCATCGCGGACGACTTCTACCGCGACCTCCCCTGCCACCGAAGCTGGTCCTACGCCCTATGGCGCTTCATCTGGGACGACTCCGTCGGCATCACCTGTCGCGTCAAGAGGGAGAAGGCGAGGGGGGGAAGACCCGTCGCCTCGGCTGCGAGGTGGAAGGAGTCGGAGGTGCAGTCTTGATTCGTTACTGTTTCTCTCATGTCGTACAAAGAAGGGGACAAGAGGCTGGGAAGTGGGTTTAGTCTCTACTCTTTACAGATACCATGGTAGATTCATCATGCCGCCACAGGCATCCTCATGAACATCCCTTAAAGGTTCACCGAACACCTTCTCCTGTGCAAAAGTTGGAACAAAAACTTCTCCTATCGTTGAATATCCTTCTCAACCTGCTCGAGTTCGCCCCCCCATGAGTCACCACCGTCAAAAAAACAAGCCCAACAACCAATCTTCCCGAACCCTACTCAACTACGACGAATGCACAACCCACCCGAGGCATAGCTAACTACAACATCAACAATACAACGGTCAGCCTCGGCGCTTCAGCCGCGATCAACACCATCACCCGTCCCGTCCCGTCCCGTCCCGCTCCGTCACTCCGTCCATTCCAATCAACAACCAACCCAAGGCAATGACCCAAAGGCCCACAGAAGGGAAAGAGAGAAAAAAAAGGGGGTAAAAGAACAGCCAAGGGGAAAAAGGGGGGAGAAGAGGAAAACACAATCAAGCAGCGTTATCCCAAAGCGGCGCCCCCACACGGTTCTCACACTACCTCCCCCCCTACCCCTTAAACCGCAAACATCTTAACCTCTCTATTGTTTTTTTTTTTTTTGTGTTTCTTGTTTCCTGTTTGTGCCTTCGGAGCAATGCTCTGCTTATTGAGAGACTCTTCCGCCAGTCGTCGAGGTCGTAGTCGTAGTCGTCGTCGTTCACCACCCTTTCGCTATCGGCCGAGCCGCGTCCGCAGCTGTTGGTATCACGCCACTTATGTTGTCTTCTGTTCACCGGGCAGACATCGAGTTGCTTGTTACTAGAAAAAGAAGTAGGCGAGGAGGAAGCTCAGAAGGCAGAGAATGGCGACCACCTGGACGGGCACGCCGTCCACCTGCTTGACGGCCTGCGCGACCGGGCCGCTTGCCGACTTGCTCTCGCTGCTGGCCGCGGGCTTGGTGCCGCGCTGGCGAAGGGTATTGTCCTTGAGCATGACAAGCTGAGCCTCGGCCTGGGCTAGCTTGGCCTTCAGCTCCTCGTACGTCACTTGAGCCGTCTCGGTGACTGCCGAGGCGGCTTGGGACACGGCCGATCTGGGCTGCTCCGACTTGCTGGCTCCGCTGTCGACAGAATCGTGAGCCGCGTAGGAAGGAGGCGGGTTCGAGTCACCCGCGCCTCTAGGAGAAGAGTAGGTGCGCGACGGCGGTGTGTCGGTAACATTGCGCTAGAACCGCCGAGGATGGTTAGAGAAGTAATGCTTGACTTCCGAAAAATCACTCACCCCGTTTACCACCGACTGCCTGTTGGGGGTCACAACGCCACTCGTAGGAGCGGTAGCACCTTGGTCGGAGCCACTCGTGGCGGGTAACCAGTTGACGCGAATTTTGCGCTCTTGGATCTGGTCCTTGCTGGTCGACTCGAGCTGCGAAGGTTAGCTTGTATTGTTGTGGCGAGACGCAAGAACTTACCACCAGAGCAATACTAGCAAACTCTTTGTCGGAAGTAATCGGCGCTGACTGGACAAGGAACTTGTCGCGACACTTGGCATCTAGGGGAGGGTCCGCTTTCATGGCCTGTAGGAGAACTGTAGCCCTGTCAATCCAGGCGCGACGTAAGCACCAGCAATATAACATACCCGTGACATCGAAAAACTGGCCTGGCTCGATGCGGCCAGCATTTGGTCGCACGCAGTATCTAGAATCGGCGTCAGAAAGTTGGAGGATGAGTAGGGGACGGCAAAGCAACGAACTGTTTCGGGGCAGTTGTCTTGACCTGGCGAGGGGTTAGAACAGAGCAAAAGGCTTCATCATGGAGCGACGTCAGAAGCGCGTACCTTGAAGGCAAGCGGTACATTGGTCGGGTTCTTAATGGTCAGGATTTGTGACACCTCAACGGTGAAGGGGCCTGGACGAGATTGAAGACGTTAGCTTCGACGGAGAGTCATCGCGGACGGATGCGACGCACGGCGAAAGTTGAGATCCTGAGGCTCGATCTCGACCGACATGATGATGGACGATGCTAGGTAGGAATGGCTGAATGAAGATGGTGGCGGCGGCGGGGGGAGGGACGGCCAAAGCGGCAGCGTCGCGTAGGATGAGGTAACAACAGCAAACAAGTGCAAGGTAGCAACTATGTACAAATTGAGCGTCGAATATAGAGCCGAAGCTGAGGCGAGCTGAGCTGAGCGATGCAGGAGACGGAGAGAGAGGAGAAGAGGAGAGAGGAAGAAAGAGAGTTGAAGGATGAGGCTTGGATCTAGGCGAGGCGTCGTGTCAGGCCGAGGTGCCAATTGCCACAGCAGTAAGGACCAATCAGCGGCCGCAGAGTCAACTTCGGGAGGCGTCGGGCCGGGAGCAGGCAAGGAGACCTAAGGCGGAATAGTATAGGTACATACAGCTGGCGCTAGCTGCCGCAGAGCCGTTAGGTCTAGGTACAAGTGACGCCGACGGCGAACAGCCACGGCGCATCCACCTTTACCAGACTCGGCGAGACGGAGACAGTCTGGCCTCATACGGCACGCCTGACTGATAGCGGCGAAGAAGCAGTACGAAATAGGCATCTAGGTACGGGATAGGTAGGTAGCTTAGATCTGGTTACCATGGCTACGCTCCATTGTCGTACCTAACCCATCAAGCTACCTACCCATCTCTCTGAGCCATGTGAGCGAGCATCTACCGATGGCGCACTCGCTGCCGAGCCGAGACGTTCTGTCGTCATGATGCTTTGGCCAAGACAGTTGCCGTTTGGCGTCGGCTTGTTTATGCGTCTTAGAGATCTGCATATGTTTCTTCCACCATCCTTCGTCCTTTCTCTTATCTTCTTGGCTGTGAAGAGCTCGCAGGAGGTAGAAAGTTTCGGACTGAGTGGCGAAGGGAAAACCTGATTCAAATCGAAGCTTCGTGAGGGATCATCCCTTCGATATAACTTATCCGTACGGATACATGGTAAGGATAACGAGCCATATGCCGAGCATTCGTTCGTTGACCTCACCCGTAGGTCCGCCCGAACTGCCAATTCCTTGTCCCGCTAAGAAGTTCGCTTTGTAATCTGACCATCCCACTATTTGCACAACACATCATCGTCATCGGCAGGCAACTACATGATTCCATCTGATAGCTTCAAACGAGCTTCCAACTCCAACCTCTTCTCAACTTCTTCAAGCCACACATCCACGATGCCTTCAGACCTGGAACAACTGCTCGACATGGGCTTCGAGAAAGCCCGCGCCGAGATGGCCGTCAAAAAATCCGGTGGACGTACGTTCTCTTCACACTTCCCCTCCCCCGCGCTTCGCCACGCTCTACTCACGCCCAGCGCCTACTCAGTGCAAGGCGCCCTCCAGTGGCTGGAAGATAACCAGGACAAGTCCCTGGAAGATATCCAGGCGGGCGCGAACGAAGAAGACGATGAAGCCGAGACAAAGGCCCAGATCGCCGAGATCGAGAGCGGCCAGGCCCGATCGCTCGTTTGCAATGACTGTGGAAAGCGCTTCCGCAACCAAGCCCTGGCCAGCTATCATGCCTCAAAGACGTCGGTGGAATTTGAACTCGACTGTTCCTCGTCTCGGCTGACAAGCTGACATTTACCGCCAGAGAGCATACCGACTTCTCCGAGTCGACGGAGGAGATAGCTCCTCTGACCGAAGAGGAGAAAAAGGCCAAGCTCGACGAGCTTCGCGAACGTCTCAAGGCCAAAAAGGCCGTACAATCTGTCCAGGATAAGGAGGACCAGAGGCGTAATGAGGTAAGCTCCTCCCGCCCCTTGCTATCTCCCCTTCCCTGACGAGGCCACTGACACAAACGAAATCTCGATAGAAAATCCGGCAAAAGGCTACAAAGGAGACGCAGGACGCCAAGGAGGAGCTGCAGCGCAAAGAACAGATGAAGGAAGTCGCCCGCAAGCGACAAGAAAAGGCCGAAGACCTAGAGGCCAAGAAACGCATCAAGGCCAAGATCGAGGCCGACAAGGCCGAGCGCCGCCGCAAGGCCGATGAGGCAAAGGCTGCGCGCGAAGGCAGAGCCCCCGATCAGCAGGCTTCGGCTGCTCAGCAGGCTCCTGCCGCCGCCGCCGCCACCGCTTCTCAGCCCAAGTCGAATCGCAACGAGGCGAGGCTTAGGCTCCAGACCGCGTCGGGAAGCATCACCAAGACACTGCCGGCGGAGACGACCTTGTTTGAGCTCGCGCAGCTGGTGCAGAGCGAAACGGGCAACTCCGTCACCAGCTTCTCCACCACGTTGCCCAAGAAGACGTTTGAGGGCGAGCTGGATATGTCCAAGACGCTGAAGGAAGCCGGGCTGGTGCCGTCGTCGGTTCTTATAGTCAAGTAGGGCGAGGCAATTGGTGTACTAGCATGGCACTGGAGTTCTTTGGGTCTTCTCTGGAACCGTGACGAATGTCACACTGGCTGGGCTTGAGAATATATTTGGGCAGGCGAGCAAAAAGTACTCGACTTTACAGGAAGCAAAGTGCACATGTCTGGCTGCAAATGCTCTACATTGAGTCGCCCCTGACGTGGATGACCACAGCAGTCTTGAGGTCGGCACGTCACATTGTATGCCTGAAGTCGTGTAGTACTTCCTTTTCGACTTGAGCCTCTCCGGGCACCTTTTCCTTCCATAAAAGTTCGAGTGCGACCAGCATATTGACATGTGAACGAAGCCGCTCTGCTTGGCCGCGGAAACCCAACGCGCCTGTCCATCCGGTATGGTGGATCTATTGCAAACCCCAAAAGCATGCAGTCCGAGTACAAGAAAAAGGAAGTCGTGTCGTAGAAAGCATGGCTTCTTAGTCGAACAGACCGAAGCCCATATCCTCGTCGGACTCCTCCTTCTCTGTTGCAGACTATTAGCAGAGGTAGACGGCGTAAGCTCCGACCCGAAAGCAACGCACCCTCTTCCTTCTTCTCTTCCGCGGCGGGGGCGGCGGCATCACCACCGGCAGCAGCAGCGCCACCGGCGGCCGGGGCAGCGGCACCACCGCCAGAGCCGACGTTGACGAGCAGGTCCTTGACGTCCTTGCCCTCCAGCGCCTATATTTCCTGTCAGCAGGCCGTTCCGCTTACGTCGTCTCGGTATCTGGGAGGATCTTTTCGAAAGTCGTACCTTGGCGAAGATGGAGGTCCAGATGGGCTCAACTTCTTGGACGTTGGCGGCCTTGATCAGGGTCTGGAGCTTGTCGGGCTGTTTGGGTTGTGGGCGTCAGCCTCATGCCATTATCTCGGGGAAGTTGCGGCTGCGAATGGACTAACGGTGATCTCGACGCCTTCATCGGCGAGGATAAGCGCCGCGTACGAGACGGCGAGCTCGGCGTTTTGAGACATGGCGATTGTCGAGAGAGGTGTTGAGGTTGACGACGATGGATTCGCGATGCTGCTGGTGCAAGAAAAGACCTACACTAAAATGCTGGCCGGCCACAGAAAATTCGCCTACAGGGCTCCCGAGACCTAAGAAAGGGACTTACATAATCGAGACTTTTCCGAGGAGTTTTTCCGAGCCCCACTGCGGGACACGCTTCCGGGACCCCGCGCTCCTAGAAAGAATGGCATCACCGGCCTTTTGTTTGTAGCCCAACCCTTTCCGGCCTTCTCTTTACTCATCATCATACTTTGCGGTCGAGTTGTTGGGAGAGCCGTCGACTCGTTACCGATCCAACAGCGAGAAACAACAGGCCGCTGTTAGCTGCGTTTTCTCCCTTATACCTCGTGTAGCCGCTGCTCTGCTCGCTTCCCGGATCACGGAGCTGTGTTCCCGTACAGAAGCTCGAGTTCGACTGCCATGGACACGCCTTCGGCTCCGGCGCCGCGGGACGCCCGGGAGCAGGCCATCTTGAGGCGTCTCGAAGAGATCCGCGATAAGCTGCTTCTGCTCAAGCAGGACCGCACCACATATATCCGCAGTCAAGATGTCATACCGCTCTACGACCAGACCATCGATCAGGTCAGGGAGCTGAACTCTGTCCGTGCCGAGACAGGCAATACGGAGGAAAATAGACGTAGGTTCCTCGTCTACTCCTATCGCGGGTGGCGGTTCACTCACGCTCGGCAGTCGACAAGTTTCTCGACAGCTGCTTTCAACTGCTGTCGCTCTTCTACCTGACCATCGGCCGCAACAACGAGGCCCCCGCCACGTACGCCTTGACGTCGACCATTAAGCGGCTGCTCGACCATCTCGACGAGACGAACCTCTACTCTGCAAAAGATCTGGAGAGCATCAACTCCACGCTGATGAAGCTGGCCAACAGCATCGACAACGCCCAAAACGATCAACGAGCCGAGGCCCAACACTCCCCCTTCCTCCTCACGCTCCTGGCTAAGAGAATCGAGCGATGTCAGACGACGCTGGGAAGTCTTCAAAAGCGGCTGGAGCGGATTGCAGAGCCGCTGCTCGCGATACACGAGCGATTGATATGCATCCTTCGGCAGATATCCCTGGCCAACACCAAGGCTAAGGTGACTTGTGCTGTGCTCCGCGACGGACGGCTCAGTGGCTAACAGTGCCAGTTTTCTACGACGGATGTACAGAGGCTGCGAAAGCAGCTGGTGGAGATTGGCGACAGACGCAAGGACGGCAAATTCACGGCCGAGGACGGCTCAGAACCTCGCGGCTGCCCCGAGATATGCCAGCTGTACGAGAAGTGCATCACATGGTCTGACCTCGTTTTGGAGCGGTATGTCGTGTTCACGCCATCTTTTGCCTCTCGCTTCTCTGACCAAGAGTCTGTCTTTCAGCAAGGGTATGGTGCCCGACCAATGGCGACCGACGTACGACGTCCTCGTCGGAATTCGCAACGACCTCGAGAAACTCTCCCTCACCCAGGCCTGGTCCCTGCGCGAGACAGACCTATACGACTTCCAGCGGCAACTGGACAAGATTGATGAAAGTCGACAGAATGGCAACTTTTACGACGACCAGGGCAAGCCGGCGGACCTCTGGACGCAACGAACGATGCTGTACCTGATCCGACGAAGTTACGCCTACATTTACTCGTTCATGATTGCGTCGGAGCCCGTCTCGGAAGCACTGCTGCCCATCTACAATCAGCTGCAAACGTTGAAGCGATGCCTGATGGAGGTGCAGCATAACGGAGGCGTCTCGTCTGTGCGAGAGTTATACCCGTATAGCATGAAGGTAGGTTTACATGACAAGGGTCTTTCGATCCGTCGTCGTCGTCGTCGTCGTCGTCGGCAAATACCATATGTAACTGACTCGGTACCGGCAGTTGAACTCGCTGGACAAGATGAGGGTGGACGGCCAGTTCGTGGTCAACGGCGACGTGCCGGAAGGGCAGGGAAGCGTGAGTGACCTGATGGCAGAGTGCTTCGACCTCAACAACTACTTGCGAGTGGCGGCAGAAGGCGCGAATGGAGACAAGTAGTAGTGATGACGCCATGTCTCGTCTCGGTCCCCTTGCTGTTGCAAATGCCTTTTTATTCCTGATTTTGTGGCGAGTTTTGATGGTTTCAGGGTCGCTTTGGCTTTGGCTTTGGTCTCGAAGAGGAAGGGGGGTTTAAAGCGACAACCTTATTGTCTTTGTTTCTTTCTAATTCTTCTCCGGACCTTACCTACGGGTTGGGCTTTTCTTTCATGGGGTTTCCTCGGGGATGGTAGGGGCTACGAGATGTGACAAGATATCGATATTCCTCAGCAATGGGGAGTCGACGGACTTCATTCGGCCGTTGGAATTTGTACGTGTACGAAAGAGGGGACGGACGGATGAAAAGAGTTAATTGGTTTGAGAGATGAGGGTATCAAACAGTTCGATACCAGCATGAATTACTGGCGCCCTGTCAAGGGTTCCTGAAGACGCATTTGAAGGGATAGATGTGGGCCTGAGACAGCGGCGTCAGCAGATGAGCGGGGACAATGTCTTGTCTCTGGCAGGCGAGGACGACCTTTTCGAGGTCCCAGACGCCTTCGGAGGAGTAGATGTCCTCGGCGAGCAGACTGCGCGCATGATGCTCGGACTGAGCTCTGCAGACGAGGGCGCTACCGGCGAAGTCGAGGCTAGAGGGGTCATCGTCGGCGGGGATCGAGTTGAGAAGGGCGCCTTTTGATTCACGGGTTCACGATATCAGCGAGACCGTGTTAGTGGGTGGATATACAAAAGACGTGGGCAGGGATCGGAGAAGGGGAAAGCGAGCCTCCCATCTTGAAGATGCCGGCGTCGATTTTGGGCTTGATTCGCTCTAGATGGGTGCTTTGAAAGGGGAAAAAAGCAAGGTGTTAGGGTTTATGGGCGAGAGAGGGGTGGAGAGAAGGTATGAGTTGTATGTACGGCCTGATTTGCTTGCGTTTGGCTTGTGTGCCAGGCTTATCCGGGATGATGACGAGAAACTCGTGCGTGGAGGCGGCGACGGACGTAGAGGAGGCCATGGCGCGAAGGGGGAACAGGATCCGGGGGAGGGCGAGACGATGACGGGCTGCGAGTAGTATCATGAGGAGACGAGAAGAAGAAGATGAGAGGTGAAGGAAGAAAAGGAGGAAGAGGGGACGAATAAAAGCTAGGCCTGTTGTTGTTGTTGTTGTTGGGGGTGGCGAAGAGGAAAAAAAAAATGTTGGCGTCACGCGGCAGCTCCCGAGCTTAGACCCCTTTGAACCATCTAGTGAGGTAGGTATGTACTATTTTAACATGCAAGAAGAGGATGAGAGGGATGGGACGGAGAAACTACATCGTTAAAGAGGATAAGAATGGGATAGGTCGAGGGGGATTTGGATGACGATGCGGGAGGTCCGGCGTCGGAGGACGCTTCCGCATTGGGCTTCGTCGGAGGCTGGGATTGGCTGCTTGAGATGAATTGCGTGTGGGGTTACGGTTACCTTTGAGGCTTGGTGGGCTTGGGTTAGGTCATGGGGTGAGGAGGAGGAGGAAGAGGAGGAGGAGAAGACGAGAGAGAGAGGCCTGAAGCGCTCTGTAGGCTGTAGAGTGTAGACTGTAGAGGCTGTAAGCTGCTATAAGGAGTAGACACATGATCAGCCCTGTGTGTAGGTACCTACTCCGTAGTACGGATAGGGCGCTCAGGCAATGGCCGAGCATCGGCGATACTTTTTTTTATCTGTTCTTCCCTCCCTCCTTCCTTCCTTCCTTCCTGTTGATAATTGAATGGATGAGGCTTTGCCGCCCCTCTCAGCCTCAGCCCCTCCGATTTAGAAGAGGTGGATCGGTACGTACCTATTCTTTCCTACCAGTTCTCCATCCATCCGTGATCCGTGTGCTGCTATCCGTACAACACGCGCGCCCTCTCTTCTCCCCCCCTGCTCTCCCCCCCCCCCCCGGACTTCCTCTACTACGACGCTCCATCGGGCAAGACAAAAAAAGAACGACGACAGAAAAGTCTCCCCTCACATTCAAAGTCGAACATCGTCATCATCTCCTGCTAGACTTCCTACGGACGCTTCCTTCTGTCCCATGAATGAACGCGACTACGCCCTCCCTCCGTTAGGCCTCCCGCCGATTCTACAGCTAGCCGCCGTCTTCCGCCATGGCCGAGGTTGATTCCGCGCCCTCCTTCGGCTCGAAGCTCAAGGTCCGTATGCTCTCCGTTCATTGATTGCCCAGCCAACACTTCTCGCTGATGCCTTTCCGCAGGATGGCTTCAGGCCCGCCAACGTCTGGCTCGGCCACAACATTGCCTGGCTTGACGAGGTCCAACAATTCTATCGCGATCGCGCCGTGATAGAAAAGGAGTACAGCGCTAAGCTGACGGCTCTCGCGCGGAAATACTTTGACAAGAAGACGAAGAGATCCTTGATGCTGACCGTCGGCGACTCACCTGCCATGACGCCCGGCTCCGTGGAAAAGTGCGATGGTGCCGTCTTCGCCCTCGCGTATCTTCCCCTGTTTTGCTGACGAAAAGGCAGCGCCTCTCTCACCGCTTGGTCCGCACACCTGACCACGCTCGAAGCCCGGGCGGCGGAAAACGACCGGTTCGCGAACAGCCTCGTCTCGAACGTGGCCGAGCCCCTTCGACAGATGGCCGCCCGCTTCGACGACCTACGAAAACGTCACGCCGAGTACGCGGACAAGCTCGCGGCCGAGCGCGACGCCTCCGCTGCCGAGTTGCGCAAGGTCAAGGCCAAGTACGATGCCGCATGCCAAGAGGTCGAGGCCAAGCGCAAAAAGTCGGAATCGCACTCGGACAAGGCCAAGGCCCAGAGCGCCTACCAACAGCAGATCCTCGACATGAACGATATCAAGAACACATACCTCATCGCCATCAACGTCTCCAACCGGCAGAAGCACAGTTATTACCACGATTACGTCCCCGAGCTCATGGACAGCCTGCAGGACCTCGCCGAGTTCCGCACGATAAAGCTCAATGACTTGTGGACCGTCGCCGTCAAGATCGAGGACGAGACCCTGCTGCAAGGGCGGGTCCTCATGGACAGTCTCAGCCACGAAATACCGCTTAACGCGCCGCACCTCGACGCCGTCATGTACATGCGTCACAACGTCGGCGCCTCGCAGGAGATGGCCGACCGAGAGTTCGAGCCGAGCCCCGTATGGCACGACGACGACGCCATGGTGACGGACGAAACGGCCAAAGTCTACCTGCGCAACGTCCTCACCAAGTCCAAGGCTCAGCTCGGCGACCTGCGCAGGGAGGTGGACAAGAAGCGGCGCGAGGTCGACGGCGCCAAGCGGCTGAAGCAGCGCGTCCGCGACGGCACCGACAAGACAAAGGACGAGGCCGAGGTCGTCCGTGCCCTCTTCGCCCTACAGGAGGAGCTACACGCCGTCGACCGCCGGCGGCTGACGGCCGAGGTCGAGGTGGCCACCATCACGGCCGCCGTCGGCGACGTGACGCTCGGCGCGAAGAACCACAACTTCAAGGGCCAGACGTTCAAGATACCCACCAACTGCGACCTCTGCGGCGAGCGCATATGGGGCCTCAGCGCCAAGGGGTTCGACTGCAGAGACTGCGGCTACACGTGCCACAACAAGTGCGAGATGAAGGTGCCGGCCGACTGTCCCGGCGAGCAGACCAAGGAGGAACGCAAGAAGCTCAAGGCGGAGCGACAGGAGGCGGCGAACCGGCTGCTGGCGCCGGACACGCGGCCGGCGCACGTGGCAGAACCGGCGGCGGCGGCGGCGGCACCATCGTCTTCGGCCTTGGTACGGTCGGATACGATGAATTCGCTGAGCTCGCTGTCGGCGCGGCCGACGACGGACGAGGACGGATACGAGCCGTCTGGGTCGTCTTCGGCCGTCACGAGGCACAGCACAGCGGTTTCATCGGCCAACACGGCTTCCTCCTCCGGCGTCAAGAGCCCGACGTCGGCGTCGCGCAAGAGGTTCATGGCGCCCCCGCCGGCGGCATACATAAGCGATGGCGGCGTCAACGGTTCGGCAACGCGCGACGAGGATAGGAAGAAGGGCAAGATGCTATATACGTTTGAAGGGAGCGGCGACGGCGAGTTGTCGGTGCCGGAGGGTCGCGAGGTGACGCAGCTTGAAGCCGACGGTAAGCAATCACCTCTTCCTCGCTTATACATATTTCATCAGATATTCATTATCATCCGCCTTTGGTCCAACTCATCAATGCTAACATGTCTATCTCTGTAAACCAGACGGTTCAGGCTGGGTCAAGGTCCGAGCAGGGTACAAAGAGGGCATCGTCCCATCGACATACGTCGACTTTTCCTCCTCCTCCTCCGCCGTCGTGGCCCGACCAAGCTCGACGTCGACGACATCTTCCGTGGGCGGCACGACGACGACGACGGCGGCGGCGGCAGCGAAGAAGAAAGGACCGGCGGTGGCGCCGAAGCGAGGGGCGAAGAAGCTCCGGTACGTCGAGGCGCTGTACGAGTACGAGGCCCAGTCTTCGGCCGAGCACTCGATGCAGCAGGGTCAGAGGTTCGTCCTCGTCCGGGACGATCCTGGTGATGGTTGGGTAGAGGTCGAGAAGGCTGGTGTTACGGCCACGGTGCCTGCGAGCTATGTCCGTGTTGTTTGAGCCCTTTTCCTCACGCCTCCCTCTCCTCCCCCCCCTTATTTTCTCTTTTCCCCTCGCCTTGCCTTCTCTTGTTACCTATTTACTATGATATCTAGTATGCGTCGTAGTCTACAGGTAGAAGACACGTTCGAAGACGGGGAAAAGAGGAAAAGAATATTCCTTTTCTTTATCTTTCGTTTTTTCATATCTGGTGAAGTTCTCTTGATATTTAGCTAGGCGCTGAGGTTTTCCCGAGGGTATTTCATCCTTTGTTCTCTGAAAATTCAAGGTTACCTTCCTATTCAGAAAGGCTGCGAAAGCAAAGGATCCCATACCATCTATTTCGTAAAATAGACATAGGGAAAAAAAAAGATATTCTTCACTTGAACCTGATTTTACGCTTGGAATCGGTAGATGATGAAGAGACGAAAGGATTCGCTGAAGGGACATGAATCCCTAAGTGAACTTCATCCCTTTCCATCATTCCTATCCCTTCCGAACCTTTTTCATCGTTTTTTGTATCCGCCTAAGGTTTTTGTATTCGCCTGCCTGAGAACGCCATGCTGAGGGAAGAAAAAAAGACACGAGTATGATGAGGAGTATGGGGAGGGAGGTTGATGTTGAACGTGGAGATGGTCGGGTGGGAAAGATGAGATCGATGGATGAAGAGGGGAAAAAGGGGGGGAGTTCGTGTCGTGAGAGCGTTGATGATGGTCTATACACCGCATATCGTCGTAGATGGCAGGTGAGGAAGAAAAGAAAAAGCAGCATCGTAATGCCGTCGCGCCAAAATAAAAAAAGCAGGGAATCAAGAAAAAAAAATCCCAAGGGATGTAAAGTAAAGCCCCTTCCTCTCAGTCCATATGTGCCGTGGGCGCACCGAGCCCATGCTGACCGAGGCCATGGCGCAGCGCATCCTGTAGCTCGGCGATCTGCGTCATCATGGCGAGCGAGTGTTGCGTCTGCTGCTCGACCTCGGCTTTCAGCTTCGTGATTTCGTCGCATAGCCGGCTGTTCTCGTCGCGTAGACGGTAGTTCTCGTCGCGTAGCTCGCCGAACTCGTCGGTCGGACTGTCCATCATGAGACCGCCGCCGCCGCCATCATCGCTTAACCGTCGTTTGCGCTTGAGATGATGTGTGGAGGTTGCGACAGTTGCTGTTGATGCTGTTGTTGCTTCTGATGCTGCTGCTGCTGCTGCTGCGGCGGCGGCGGCGGCTGCGGCGACGATGGCGGCAGATCTTTCGCTCTCGTTATCCTCTGGCGAACCGGTCACGCTCTCGGCCGGCGGCGGAGTAGAGCCCC
Source organism: Ophiocordyceps camponoti-leonardi (nom. inval.) (assembly GCA_003339455.1). Taxonomy (NCBI): domain Eukaryota; kingdom Fungi; phylum Ascomycota; class Sordariomycetes; order Hypocreales; family Ophiocordycipitaceae; genus Ophiocordyceps; species Ophiocordyceps camponoti-leonardi. The sequence goes on along the minus strand of PDHP01000268.1, from coordinate 24,986 downwards.
CTTCGAGGAGATTTTGAACGCCCTCCAAGTGTGTATGTACGCGACGGAGGTGCTCGTTCAGGTTCTCCATCCGGGAGAAGCCCTTGCCTGTGTGTCTTTTGCAGTTCGGGTGCGGGCAGTTGACCGTGTTTCTCGGCCCGCCGTGTTTCCCGTGCACTTCGCGCTCGTGACGGAGGAGCCCCCCCGAGTAGGTGAAGCCGGGGAGGTTCTCGCAGCCTTCTGCTGGACATCGATACGGTCGTTCGTGCTTGTCCATGTGTTTGCTGGAAGGGAGACAGTTGTTGGGAAAAATGATTAGATGAAGAGTTGGAGGTCGGAAACTCACTTCCATTCGCATTTGCGCGAAAAGGCGCGCACCTCTTCCTTGCAATCGGGTTGAGTGCAGTGATATTTGCCGTCCGGTTGTTTTGTCGCGTCGCGTTCGGGCTTTGCAAAGGCCTTATTGCGGGAAGGCGACCCGATGCCGGGAGACGGTTCTTTGCTTCCCAGTGGCTCATCGTTCAGGGAAGGGGCTGAAAGAGGGACGATAACGGGGGAGGGAAAAGTCGAGGAGGTGAGGTCGATGCGCGTCGCGTCTTGGACAACATCGTCGTCGTCGGAGATGATGGTAGGGACGTCATCGTCGGCGAGGAGAACGCCATCGGCGGTGTAGTGACCGAGGTGTTCGGCGACGTCGGAGTCGGTATATCGCTGATGGTCTTCGTCGCAGTAGGCGCCGTCGTGGATGAAGGCCCTGGTAGACTCGTAGGCGACGCTCATTGCTTTGGCCGACGAAGCCGCGGCTCCCCGTGGGAAAGGGGGGCCGCCACGGGGGGGAAAGGGGGTGAGAAGTTGAAGTCTGGACTAGTAAGTAGGTAGGTAGGCAAGGCAAGGGATTTTCTTTGCACGGACGGGGGGCGCCGGGGGGAAGCTGAGAAAGGCTCCGGCCCCGGAGGCCGCCGGATTGAGCAGAGGCAGACGGGGCGGAATGACGAGGCTGAGAGGCCCGAGGATGATGGCCTGGAAATTCCGGTATGAAAGGCTTCGTGCAATACAATTGGGAAATGTACAGCGGATATGTTTTGTACGGGTGGCCCGCCAGCCAGCCGCCAGGTGCCACCACCAATATGGATGGTTCACGTTACAAACGGGCGGGTTGAGCTGAGTCATCACACACGTGAGGGAGGTGTTAAGGCTTCTGAATGTCTCGGGAACCTAGGCCTCGTAGCTTCTCCTTGCGTTCTTATGCGTAGGGAAGCCAAAAGTAAGGTATTAGGTTCTTAGTTAATTAACTATTCTAGGTATCTATTATATATAGTATATATACGAGGTTATATAACTAGGGAGGGCGTAGGCCCTATAAACTAGGCTATAGGGATCCTTATTATTCCCTTTTTTAGATTAATATTCGTATTAATTAATATATATATAGAAGAAAATATTAATTAAAGAATAATAGAATTAGGGTAGGCTAACGGTAGTATAAAGGTATTTATAATCTTATTCTAGGAGAGTTCTACTATTATACTAAAGGCTATAGACTAGGTAGCCGTTTATTATATAAACTAGGAAAAGATTTATCCTATTATAATAACTAAATAGTATAAAACCTTTAGGTAATATAATCGTATAGGTATTACTAGAGTAATAGGCTATAATAACCTAAGGGCTATTATAGTATAACTCCTATTTTTTTATATATTACTATACTCGAAGTACCTAATTTCTAGTACTAAATATACGGATTAGGCCTTTTTTCTCCTATAAATACGTATAAGTATATATTCTAATAGCCTTAATACTTATAATATAGGAATACGCGATTAGCGCTTAATACTTATTAGCTAATTCCCTTACTTATAATATATTCTTATTATCCGTAGGATCTCGAATATATACTATAAAAGAAGGATTAAGTACTAAGTTATCTAGTAATCGGGTACTATATAGTAGGAAGAATAGGCTATAGCTAAAAGGTTTAATACGGCGGTTATAAAGGTATATAGTACGAAAGTAATAGGTAGGAAGTAGGAGGTTCGGATTATTAAAATAAAAGTAGTTAATAATAACCTTTAGTATACTATTAGCCTATTCGACTTTATTATTCCTATAGAGGCGGGTAAGCGTTATAGGGCGTATAATAGTACCTTAGGCTATATAGAAATAGTATACTTCTTCGTTATTAAATACGGTAGTATTATTATTAATAATCTCCTTAAGTATACTAAAGGTTTTCTTAATCTTATATAATAATAGTATTATTAATAGGAAATCTATTATTAGTATAATTATAAAGACTAATTAACTTATAGTATATTCTATTATATTAAGGATTTACTAGCCCTTATAACTAGTATAATTAATCGCTTAATATATTAAAAGTAGTAATAGTATTAATAGGTATAGGTTAAGTAATAACGGGTCTAAGAGCTTTATTAGTTAATACTATAAGTATTAACGGATTACTTCGTAGGCTATAAACAGGAGCTTAAAATACTAATACTTTACTATTAGGAACCTTATTATTATACTAATACTACTATAACCGCTAGCCTTATATACCTTTTATATAATTATAATAAGGTTCTCGAATTCGAGTACTTATAATAATATAATCGTTCTTATAAGATTATTAGGTAGATTACTAGGCTTAGATTATAATACCTTATAAATACGGAAGAGCTTTTAATTATAGATATAGAAGTTATCTTTAGCCTAGGCTATATTAATCCTTCGTAGGAGTAGTATTTTATAGTTAAGGAACTTAAGAATAGCTTATAGGTTAATATAGTTAAGCTTATTAGGACGGGTTATTTTAGTATTATTATCGTATTCTTCGCTATTATTAGGTTTATCGGGATTAGTATTATTAATATTATCTCCTTCCCCTTCGTTAGTAGGAAAAACAAAGTAAGTATTATTATTATTAAGCGGGTAGGAGAGGTAGTCGGTAAGAATATTAGCCTTACTATTATAGTATACGATACGGATACTATAGTACTTAATAATATTAAGGAACTAGATTATACGTATAGGCTATTTAGCCTTAGTATATATTATTTTTAAAGACTTATAATCTATAATAATAATAATATTATTACTTTTAACCTAGTAATACTAGTATTATAAAGTAAGGAGGATAGCTAGAAGCTCGTATTCTTAAGTAGAATAGTATTATTATATTAGTATAAGCTTTTTCGAAAAATAAGTAATAGGGTAGAGGAAAGATTTAGTAATTATACTATATAAGTATAGCTAAAAAAGACTAGTACTTATATATTTTTACGAGGAATCCGCTTTAAAAATATAGGGTAATCGCTAATCGTAGGGTATAATAATAAGAGTTATAATAATAATATCCCTAATCTTCCTCTAGGACTCCTATACCTTAGTAAAAAAAATAACTTTCTACTTCTTAGGACTAATCGTAAGCTTATTTAATAGGAGAGAAAGCTTAGCGTAATTATAGATTAGGTAATAAAAATAGCCTATAGCGTATATAAAAGCGCGGATCTTTATTATAGTCGATAGTATAGGATAATCCCTAATAGTAATAACCTTAAAAGGGTTAACTTATATACTATCGCTATTAATAAGGAATCCTAATAAAATACTATAGTAGATAAAGACCTTAGACTTAGGTATATTTAAAAGGAGGCTATATTCCTTAAAACGGGTAAATACGCGAAAAAGACGGGCGTAAAGCTCTTTAGGCATACTAGCCTAAATATATATATCGTCTAGTAGGCCGGATACGTATTCGCGGAAGGGCTCGAGGACCTTTTCTATAAACGCTTAAAAAGTCGTAGGAGTATTATAGAGTCTAAAAGGTATAATAATCTATTTATAAAAACCGGATAGTATTACGAAGGCGGCTCTTTCGCGGGTAATAAGGCTAAGTTTAATATACTAGAATTTATCCTTTAGGTCTAATAAGGTATAGTATTTATAGCTAGTAGTATATTAGATTTTATCTATTGTATTAAGGAGCGGGTAAGTATATTTCTTCGTATAGTTATTAAGCTTATAATAGTTAATATAGATACGCTAGATAATATATCCCTTATTATTATACTAAAGGCTAGAAAGAGCTTTCTTAGGGGCTAATATTAATAAAGACAATTATAAGCTCTTACTCTTCTAGATAATACTATTACTATACTTCTTAATAAAATCTATAATAGTTATAGTCTAAGTAGGGCTATAGTAGTAAGGCGGAAGCTTAATTAGCGGGCTATCTCCTATATTTATATTATAAACTATCTTCGTAAGCTTATTATTATACTAAAGCTTAATATCGAATAGCGGAGGGAAATAATACGGCTAGTAACTTAATATATTTAGTACTATAAACGAAGACTTAAAGCTAAAGAGAAAAGAGAAGAAAAGAGGAAAAAGTAATAAGTCTATAGGACTAATAGGGCGAGAAGGTATAAAAATAATAAGGGAAAGGAGATAAATATAGAAAAGTATACTCTATATAATACTTATACTTAATAGTATAAGTAATATATCTTAAGATACGTATCTTCTTCTATCTAGTTAATAGGAGATAGTCTATATATATATATCGGAGTCTCTAGGACTCTAGGGACTCTAGGAGTCCTAGGAGTCTCCTAGACTCCGTACCGAATCTCTTCTTCTATCTTCCTTCTCCTTCCCCGATAAAATAGGCTAATATCGGGGCTATATATATTCTTTAATAGTTATTTATTCGTATTAGTAATTAATTTTAGTATTAATAATAGCTAATAATCGTATTTTAGGACTCTATTATAGTCTAATATAATCGGTAATTATAGGGTTCTAGGCTATAGCTCTAGAAATATTAACCTATTATTTATACTTATATATAGGAGTCTCCGGAGTCCTCCTTTAGGGATTTTAGGGAATTCCGGGAAGTTCGTTAACCCGAGGTTTTACCGCCTATCGAATAGGAGTATCTAGAATCCCTTAGTAGGGATATTAAGCGATTCTAGGAGTCTTATTATCTAAGGTATTACTATTAAACCTCTTATAGTCTATTCTATAATAACTCCCCCGGGTAAGAAAAAAAACGTAATATCCTCGTTACTACTATATACTCCGGAGGGAATAAAAAGAGTATATAAGTACTAGATAAAGATTACGAAAGTAAGAACTTATAAAGTAAATTAAAATATACGATAAATATACGAAGTAAATAATAAGGTATAATTAAACCGAAATAATAGCTACTTAAGGTTAACTAGGTAAGGAATATATAATAGTATTAGTATAATAGGCTAATTATATAAAAAGGATAAAAAACTTAATAAGTATATAAAGTACGCGTTATAGAAAATAGTAAAAATAAAGGAAAATATAAAGGGGGAGGGGAAAAACGCGTATATTTTACCGTTTAGCCTATTACCCGTTTATATTTATAAAATATTACTCCTAAAGCCCTATTCTTAGGGAATCCCTATACTTAGCCTAATCTCGACCGTATAAGCTATTTACGCTTATAAACGCGGGGAGTTAAGTCCCTATATTATTAGTACCCGGGGAGTAAAATACCTATATACTTCCGCGAAATATTAATAGGGTTACGACTAGTATAGTATTTACGTAAGGTTAGGTTATTAACGTAGGATATTCTACTACCCGGGTAACCGGGCTAGTAAATAACTAAATAGTATTAAAAGTCTATATAGTATTAGCTATAAATCTAATAGTATCCTAGGGCGAGGAGAATATAAGGATACGATATATTACCTAATAAATTTATTATATCGACTCTACGTAGGGTATAATAATATATAGGGCTATATTTATATAGATAATATACCCTAGTAAGATCCTAGCTATTATAATAACTCTACTAAGGGAAATATTAAAACCTAAGACGTTTCTCGCTTAATTATAAAAGGCCGCGAATATAAGTATAATCTTAATAGTATAGAATATTATAATTTTATCGGTAATATAGAGTATTACGACTAGGAGACTAGTATTAGTAGTATTTAGGATATTATCCTAGACGATAATAGGCTATTATAATAAGGCCTTATATTCTTATACGTCGAAGGTATAGGACGACTCTTACTATTATACTTATCCTTAAGCGATAATAGCTAAGAATATTATAATATATTAGCGCTACTCGGCTAAGAGTCTATTTATAAAGGCTAGGTCTAGAGCTTAAGGCGTAAATAAATAGCGCTATATTATATTATTACGAATAAGGTCGATAGCTTTTCCTAGTATTATAATTAAGCGTATAGGCGTAGAACTAAGTATACCGGATACGAGGTATAATAGTATACTTATTATATATCGTCTTTAGAACTCTACGAAAAGGCTTTAGTTAATCTATTCGATTATATCCTATAGTATAAAGTCTATAAGCTTAGTTACTTAGGCTAATTCCTCGTTTATAGTATTATATATATTACTTAGGGTAATACGTATAAAGCGGGCTAGTACTAAAAGGACCTAAATAGTACTAAAGGCGGAGCCGATAATATTTATATCCGACTACCGGAAACGATTATTTACGTTCTATAAGAGTATAGGTAGTTAAGTAGGGTAAGCCTTAATAGCCGTAAAATAGCCCTAGTTATCTTTCTATCGAGGGGTTATTATAATAAAATCCTAAATAACTAGTAAGTCTAAGTCTAAGCCTAAAAAAACGACTCTAGTACGTCGAATAGGTATTAGTATTATAGGTTCCCCGGTAGAATAGTATAATCCTTTATTATTTACCTAATTATACTCTAGGCTAAGGCCCTCTTTACGTATAAAATAGCGGAAATCTCTTAGAATATTTACGTTAACTAGCTTTTACTAATACTAAGCTATACGCCTTATCTCGTAAAATACCTAAATCGTATTATCCTTACTACCGTATAGCTAGAGTACGTATTAGTATCCTTCGTAGGATATTTACGGTTATAGTATATTTAGGCGGTTTAAGAAAGTACTATAGAATACTATATCCCTACTTCGCTATCCTAACGCATAGTTAGTATACGGGACTAGAAATATAAAGGGTAATAATACGAGGGAAAAGGGAAAAGGGGAGAAGGGGAGGGGTAGGGTTTATTTATTTTTTACCTCCGCGAATACCTAAGGTACTACTTTATTAGACGGTAAAGTACCTAAGGCTATTAACGATAATTACCTAGCGATATTAGGAGTTCGGACGAAAAGCTCCCTAGGTAATAGTACTCGGTATATTAGGTTTTTATATTCTTAAAAATAGCCCGTAAATAGCTATATAAAAAGTAAATTATAAATAAAACGAAGGAGAAAATAGTAAGGAAACGTATAATAGGAGATAGTATAAAAGGAAAATTAAACTAGACTCTAGGAGAAATAACTAAGGAGAAAAACGGAAGAGAATTATAAACCGAGAAAAAACGAATAGGGTGAATAAAATAATATAATAAACCTAGGAAATAATAGAAGGAGATTAAAGATTAAGGAAAAGGGGGTAGCCTTTAGTATTTAAACGCCTAATACCTAAGAGTCCCCTAGCTTTAGGGGTTTATACTTAGTAATTAAGTTTACTCGTTTTTTTCGTATTTCCTTTATATATTTATAGATTTAGGCTTAATTAATTTCGAATTCTTCGATTAATTATAGTACGAATACGGTTAATACCTTCTTCTACTTATTATAGTATAATAGTTATCCCTTTTAGGCTATAAAGTACTCCTTAGTTAATTATCCTCGTCTATAGTAATATATCTATAAGTTTAGGATTACCTTTACCTCCTATTTATCTAGGCTAGCTTTAGGGTTATTTATAGGTCCTAGTCGATTTATAAGGGGTTCGGCTAGTAAGAATTATATAATAAATACGATAGGGTAAATATTTAGGGATCCGTTTATATTAAGTTAATAGGCTAAATAGCTAATATATTCTATAATCCGAAATAGGCTAACTTATTATTCTCTAAGCTTTAGGGGGGTCCTAGTAATAATATAGTATCCTTTACCTAAGTATAACTATACTTAATCTCTTACCTTAAACTTAAGTAGTCGTTTCTTCCTATCGTATTATTCTTTTATAGCCGTTTATATAAGAGTAATAGTAATTATAGCTTTATTATAGAGTATATCTTTATCGAGAATACCCTATTATTCCCCGAGGCTCCGGAGTCTATTATTTATCCTTTACCCGGTTAATAGCTTACTAGGAGAATAACCGATTATTACCGAAAAGGAATTATTTAATAAAAACTAAATTAAGAGTATTATTAGCGGCTATAGTTATCTAGGGTTATCCGCTATAAAGAACCTTAGAGCGATTTTAACCGTCTAGTTCTTCCTTTTAAAGAGCTTATTTATTTAGGGGTATTATACTATAGATATAAGTAGTTTCGTTCTAAATACCTACTAGAGCGTTTATTAAACCTTAAAGGTAAATTTCGGGTCCTTATCTAAAATAATATAGGAAAGGATCCCCTAGTTAGCCTAGAGGAAATAACGGTAAAGGGTAATAGCCTATTTTAATACTATTATTATATTATTACTAGGAATTAAAATATAGGCCTTAGAAAACTTATTAGAGACTATTAAAAGTATATTAAAGAATTCCCTAGGAGGGGTTAGCTAAGGTATACCTTCCGCTTTAATAATAGGTAGGCTAGTAATAAAGTCTATAGCTATCGTATAGAATAGGATAGCTAGTAATTAGATTAGTATAAGCTATTTAATAGCGGCTAATCGGTCTATTTAGTTTTAGCGATATACCTTATAGTTATCTACTACCTTATCGATTATCTTACGTAGACTTAGGATAATAAAGGTAGATACTAAGTTTTACTAGAGTCTTATATAACTAGTATAAAAGCCTCGCTTATATACGTCCTCGACGATTTCCTCCGCGTATAATACTAGTATATATAGTTATTATTTACTATCTCCTTTTAGGATATATAAAAAACGTTCTACTCGTTAAAAAGGGAATCCTAGTATTACGTTTTCCTCGCCTAGCTAGAAAATAATTTTTCCTTATTTAGCGTTTCTAGGATATCCTACGATAATATCGGCTTTAATACTTAGCTAAACGAATATCTCTACGAAGTAAAATAATATCCCTTCGGGCGTATTATTCTACTAAACGTTATTAAGCTCCCCTAGTTCTATACTATTTATATTTACTCTATTAACCGGGAGTCGAGATAATATATTAAGTATAATATTAATTATACTAGGGATATAATTAATAGTTAATAGAAATTAACTAAGGTATTAGGATATATTAATTAACCTATTATTAGCGCGTTTATTCTTTATAAACGGGGATATTTACTTAATAATCGCGTATATTATTATATAGTCGGTTAGTATAATTACTAGGGTAGTACTAAATAAAATAAGTATATATAGTTTCCTAATAGCCTAGACTAGATAAATAACTTCTAACTCTATAGGCTAATACTAAGGTTCTCTACTATATAGTATCCTACTTAAGAATATAATCGGTTAGGTATTTATACGGGCTAATACTATTTTTTAATCCTACTTAGTTATTAGGTTTATATAATAAACTATAACTCTAAAGCTATACTCTCGACTTATATTAAGCTAAATAACTAATAGTATATCCGGATTATAATACTATAAGTATTATACCTTAGTAAAAGCGTTAATTACTTATTAAAATACTTATTCCTCCTCGGGGGTTAGCTAGTATACTATAATTATAGTATATTATATATATTCTCGTCCTCCGACTAGGACTCCCTAGTCCTTACTAATCTAGAATAAGGCGGTTTTCCTAGCTTATAAGGGTATAATAAGACGTACGAATTATAAATAAGCGTATTATAATTACCCGATTATACTAAGCTATTTCTCGAGTTAGCTAAGTATACGTAGGAATTTAATTTCTCGGAATACTTAAATATAGTTATCCGTATTTATAATCCTAAGTACGTTTACCTTATAACCTAAAAACTATATAAATAGGTATCTAAGGAATAATTTAGGTCTAAATAAGGCTATATTTTTATTTACGAAAGCGGTAAATACGAGTTAAAGGTATTTAAGGTATTCTACTATTATATTAGAGAAGATTATTATATTATTAATATACGCGGTAATAAACTTTATAAATAATCGAAGGAGCGTATTTATAAACCGCTATACGTAAGTAGGGGAATTCTTAAATCCTATTAATACGATTTTAGACTATTCTAACCCCTAGTATATTATTAACGTAAACCGCTTAATATACTTAGGATATACTAAAAACTAGTAAAAAAAGGATTTAGTATTTACTATTAAAATAAATTTCTTCCCCTAGAGGCGTTTAATTATATACTCCTACCTAGGTATAGGATACGCGTCTAGGATTATAAGGCTATTTAAAACGTATAAGTTTATTACTTAGCGATTTTTCGTTTTATTATCGATAACTTATAGCGTATTAAAAATTAGTATTATAAATAGGGTAGGTTTAAATATAAACTATATATACCTTTTATTATAAAGGGTATTAAGTACCTTATTAATATACTATTTATCCTTAGTTCCTTAGTAGTATAATTATAATACTATTCTATACTATTATTATCCTTCGACTAGTAGGACTCGAAGGAGGTTATCCTAGTCCTAGAGAATCGGTTTATCGTTTACCTAAAGGGTAGGAAAACTACTTATAAGTTACTAGAGCTAGCGGCTAATATCTCTATTTTTATTATAAATAATAACCCTTTCGTTAGTATAGAACTCTAGTCTATTATCGACTTTAGTAATATAGAGGTAAAATAGTACTATTAAATCCTCGATTATAGTTAAATAGGGCGTTTTATTATCGGTATTATCTAGCGTATACTCGGTCTACGTACCCTTATTAACGTAGAGATCGTTAATATTAGTAAGGCGTTCTATAGGTTAATTAGCTCGGACGCGGATAATCTCCTAGGATATATTAATTCTAATAATATTCAATAGGTTAATAATTAATATAAGTATAAAATAGTTATTATTAAATTCGAATAAGAATTCCTAATTAGTTTAACCGTTTATCTAATCGACTAAGAGTAATTATATAATACTTAGGGGTATAATAATATTACCTTTTATAATAACTTTTCGTAATACTAGTAGTCTATATCGAAATATTTTAGCTAGAATAAGGAGGGATTAGTATAATCCGATAATAATAGCTTTAGTAGAGTTTATAATATTTACTTAGTTCGGAATAAGCTATTCTTATCTAAGGAGGAGTCTAGCTTAAAGGTTTAGTATTACCTATATACTAACTTAAACCTAGCCGAGTATAGGAATAGGGTAAGAGCCTAACTAGAGTCTAAGGATTCGAATCTCGAAATTCGCTTATCCTATAGTTATAGCGTTTTTAATCCCGGTAAAAGCTATTATTTTAAATCGGTCGATATAGAGATATTCTATAAACGGTAGTTATACTTCGAAAATAATATAGCGGTTAACGCTATTATTTATATAGTATAAGCGGATATTCTTAAGTCCTTTACGGTTAATAACGTCTACTTAGGTATAATAGAATAGGATAGGCTTAGTCGGAGATATTAGTTTACCCTTTAACTAGCTAATAATATATAGAATATCTTTAATTCTCTATATAAATTCCTTAATACTAATATATATAGTCTAAACTAATTTTTCCGACTATTCGTTATTAAACGTATAGTCTTCGTTTATATATCGTATAACCTTATTTTAGGAGGAGGATATAAAAGGGTATATAGGGTATATAGAGGCGGGTTCGACCTATTCCTCTAGGATAAAGCTAATATTATTTTCTATAGCTTAGAAGATTAGGATTTTATTTATATCCGTACTATTAGTCTTATTTTCTCTAATAGTCCAAAAGAGTAATATAGCCGTATTAGGAAGGGAGAGTAACCTATTACTATTAAATTTAACCGCCTTATTTATAGCGATATATACTATTTCCTTTTTAATCCCGGGGGTTAAGGAGTAGGAGAATTTAGTTTCCGCTCTAGGGTCCCTAAAACTATTATTAGTAAACTATATACGTACTAGGGTATTTTCCCTCGTTATTAATCTATTATATTAGTATAATTACTAATCGGTAGATATATTATCCTTTATAGTAAACCCGCTATATTAGAATAACTACTATTTAGTAAATAGTAAGGCCTAGTTAGGATTTTATAGGTTTAGGCTATACTTAGCTTAAGGTTTAAACTACCGTCCGAGAGAGTTATACTATCCTCTTTATACGAAGAGATTAAAGGTTATAAGGCTATTAATAATATACTTAATATATAGGGCTAGTATACTCTATATATAGTTATCTACCTAGTACTCGAAGTTATTATATACTTATAGAGGTCGGATTACCTTTTAGACTAGCGGGTCGATTTTATCCTAAATAATTATTCTAATCTATTACTCGGAGTAATACGCTATTCGGGCCTTATATTAGAGCTTAGAAATCTACGCTCTAAAGTTATTACCGCGGAGTATATTATTAATTATAAACCTCTCCTTATAGAAAATAGTTATTACGACTTTAGGTCTAGTATAAAAACGCGTTTATAAGGCTAGGATTTATATAAAGAGTCCTCCTAGTTAAGCTAAGGCGAAGTACTATTCTAAGTCTAAGTCCCCTAAGTATTATTCTACTATATCGCCTCGGAGGATAGCTAGGATAATAAAAGCGATTTCGTTAGTATATTTTTCCCCGTATTAGCTAATTCGGAGGAAGGTATCGATAAATCTATTAATACTATAGTAAATTATTATTTTATCCGTCTTAATAACTTTATCGAAGGATATATTATATAGGCTAGCTAGGTTAAAGTAGCTAATATTATTAGTATAGATCCTAGGTTTATTACTTAGGGTCGTCTAGGGTAGTCTAGATATAATTATTATAAGTATATTTTTAAGTATAATAGTATTAATAATATAGACCTAGGAGAGGTTAATAATAGGTCCTAGAATCGTTTATCCGGGCGGGCTAGCTCTAGTATAATTATTATTACTCGGGTTAATTCTAACGTATTTATTATTACTCGGAGGGTTAGCTTCGCCTTATCTATTATTACTTAATACTAGGCCCTTTTAATATCCTATAGTTATACTTATAGTACTTATAGTAGATAGATAACCTTATTCTAAATATTTACCGTATAGGGTTTATTCTTAGGAAGTAGAACTATTATTATTCGGAATATCGGAGTAATAACTACCGGATACTATTATAGTATAAAAGCCTCCTTAGCCAGCTCCTCTAGACTATCCGCCTCGAGGGTTAATAAACTTCTTAGAAGGTATCTCCTACTCGTAGACTTATAATTAATAAAGGGTTAGTATTAGCCTAGTAGAGTAAAAAGTATTACTTACCTTAGTTCTTTACTTAGTAAGTAAGGGTAATATCGTAGGGGTAGAAGAGGATAAAGTACTTAATCGAGTCTTAGCTAGTATTAAGAATATATAATAGTAGGTAAATAGGAAGCTTAGGTTTATAAAGTTCCTAGGAGTTTAATCCTAGTATATTAGGTTATAGCGAAATAGGGTAGATTATAATAGAGTTATTAAATACGGGCTAAATAAAAGCTTTTATTCTAGTATTCTTTTAAGCCCGAATCGCTAATTTAAAGTATAATAGTCGTATAATTCCTCGCGGTTTTTAATATAAGTAATATTTATAGACTATAGTTCTAGGAGCTCCTTAGGGATTTCGGGGTTTTAAACCTACTACCTAGGAGCCGTTTAATTTCGGTATAATTATACGTAAATAGCTTACTCTCTCTTATTTAGGTAGGGATATTCTATTCGTATTATAATATACTATTATATTATTATAGTTTTATTAAACTAGAGGGTAGTTTTTACTTAAAGATTTATAAGGATAAATAGTAGGATAGAAAACTTATCTTCGCCTACTTTTCGCTAATATAATAGGAGTTTCTTACTAAGGAAAATATCCGCTTTAGCGTATATTAATACTAAGGTAACGATTATTAAATAGAGACTATAATAAGTACTCGACGAGTATATTCTCTACGAGAATTACTATTATATAATAGGTTTATAGGATTAATAGGGTAAGAAAGTATAAAAATAATAAAAAAAAGGAAATAAATATAAAAAAGTATACTCTATATAATACTTATACTTAGTAATATAAGTAGTATATTTTAAAATATATATCTTTTTTTATCTAGTTAATAGGAAATAGTCTATATATATATATTAGAGTCTTTAGGACTCCGGGGACTCTAGGAGTCCTAGGAGTCTCCTAGACTCCGTACTAAATCTTTTTTTCTATCTTCTTTCTCCTTCCCCGATAAAATAAGCTAATATTAGGGCTATATATATTCTTCGGTAGTTATTTATTCGTATTAATAATTAATCTTAGTATTAATAGTAGTTAATAATCGTATTTTAGGATTCTACTATAGTTTAATATAATCGGTAATTATAGGGTTCTAGGCTATAGCTCTAGAAGTACTAACCTATTATTTATACTTATGTATAGGAGTCTCCGGAGTCCCCCTTTAGGGATTTCGGGGAACTCCGGGAAGTTCGCCGACCCGAGGTTTTATTACCCGTCGAACGGGAGTATCCGGAGTCCCCTAGTAGGGATATCGGGCGACTCCGGGAGTCTCGTTATCCAAGGTATTACTATTAGACCTCTCGTAGTCTATTCTATAATAAAAAGCTATAGATTAATCGTAGCCTATTTATATAGTAATAAGTATATAATATAGGAAGAGGGGTAAAGCGGGGTAAGCTATAATTAAATATACGCTACTATAATAAAATATATAATATAATTAGATATACGCTATAATTAAATATATAGTGCATTATACTACCCCCCTCCTATAGCCTTAATATACGTATTAAAGTTAAGTATACCTTCTCGTTTTTACCTTAGCGCTTATATAAGTAGCGTTATTATTATTATCCTATTTATTATAGTCTATATCTATAGCTATAGATTTAATCTAATACTATAGATTAATAGGTAATCCTAGCGCTTTAGGGTATAGGTTATAGTATAATTTAATAGTTATCGGTATATATTTAAAATTCCGAGCTAGGTACTAAGTTTTATTAGGATTATAGCCTTTCTAATTAACTTAATATTCTAGTCGTTTCCTTTATCCGGTAACTTATAATCGTAGGATTTAATATACTTCCTATTTTAGTAGGCTATTAATCTCCTTAGGCTCCGGGGTAGGTTATATCTAGCTTAGTAGGGGGTTATTAACTACTTTTCTTAGGCGGTTGGTATAAAAGAGGTTAGTTATCTTATACGATTCCGGTAAATCTAAAATATAATTATAGCCTTATTCTTTAGTAATTTTAAATAAGCCTAACTATTATATATCGAGCCGAGTTATAGGTACTACTATACTAAATCCCTTTCGCTATAGGAAAACGCTATCGCCGACTATAAAGTCTACTAGCCGGCGTTTCTTATTTACCTATTTCTTTTATTAACTTTATATAGCTATCGCTACTTATTAAGCCTATTATTATACTTTTCTTACTTTAACTACTAGCTTTTATACTTATATTATAGCGGTTATTATAGTCTACGTAGGTTCTTATAATAGTATTAAGGGGTTATATATATTTTTACTAAGGGCTATTATTAGGGGTACTATATTAATAGAAGAGTACTATAACGAATTATATATAAAGTTAAGCGCCGGTAAGAAGTTACTCTAATCGTCTTAGTACTTATTAATATAAAAATATAACCTTTAATCTAAATACTAATTAATAACCTCTACGCTATTCTATATTTATAAATATAGCGTATTACTATATTAGTACTTAGTACCTATTAATCGATTAATCTCCTCTAAAAAGCCTAAGACGAATAGGCTTATATTATTAATAATCTAGACTACTAGTAACCCGAAAAAGTAGTAGAATTATCGGAAGTAATAGCTAGCGAGGATTTTTACTATATTTATCTTCTTTCCGGGTAGTATAATAATTAGACGGCTAAGTTTATAAACGAAGGTTTATATATAATTATAGCCTAGGTAGTCCTTTAGTATCGTTTTCCTATCGTAGGTAATATACTCTTAGATAATAATTAGTACTAGTAAGGGGTATATTAAGCTAGGCGTTTTATTATAGGGGATCTTATTTTTTTAGTATTTATAGTAATTACGAATATAATAGTAGATATCCTACTTTATTCTAGGCTAATAGTAGTCTTACTAAAGTATTTTAATTATCTTATTCTACCTACTATAGGCGAAGATAGCGGGTTTATAAGCTTTATAAATTAGGGTAGTATAAAGGAATTATTTCTTATTGGTTATTTATTCTAGTATAATTAACTAGGACCTATAGTAGCTAAGACCTTATACGATATTCTCCTCCTAGATAAGGAAGACTAAGTCTAATCCTATAGGGCCTTATATTTCGGTAGTATAGACTAGTATAATAATAACGGGGGTTTTAGGTAGATTAAAACCTAGTTTTTTTCGTAGGATTATAATAAGTATATATTCTTCTTTTTCCCTAGCCTTAATAGTAGGTAGCTTAGCTATTTTTCGAAATAGGGCGTTTATAGTTATATTAAATTATCCTAAGTAATAGAAGAAATAGATATTAAACTAAACGAGGAAATCGGACTAGTAAACCTATTAGGTAAAGAGTATTCTCTTAATCGTAAAGTATACTAGTACCTCGTAATCTATTATAACGTTAAGCTTTTATCTAAAAAGCTCTAAATAGAAGTACTTAAGACTCTATATAATAGCGAGGAGCTCTTAGTCTTAAATCGGGTATACTCGTTTAACTAGGATTATAGTCTTCGAGAAGAATCCTATTAGTTTTTAGGTCGAATTAGTTTACTATTACTAGAGGATACTAATAGTAGTATTATAAGAGGTATTAGTTTTTAATCTAATAGGTAACTTAGGGTAAAAGAAAACGAGTATAGGTACTTTTATCGCTAGCTTTTTTATTTATTTAAATACCTAATACTATTCGGGTCCTAAAATAAAGTTAATATCCTTTTTTAAGAGTCTATTTAAAGGCTCCGCTATTTAGCTTATATAATAGTAAAAGATTCGGATAAAGTTATATAGGCTAACGAAAGAATAAATAGCCTTATAATCGTATAGGTCCTCGAACTTCTAGTCTTAGATAGCTTATACTTTATAGGGGTTAATACTTAGTCCTTCTCTAGTATAGAGTATAATTCCTAAATAATCGACCTTTATAATATTAAACTATAATTTCTTTATATCTCCTTAAAGGTTAGCTTAATAAAGGCGTTAAATAACTTCCTAATACTCTACCTAGTATTCCTCTTCTTCGTTATTATCTAAGTAGATTAAAACGTTATTTATATATATACTAGTATACTAGTCGAGGAGGTTATATAATTATACGTTAATAAAGTTCTAGAACTAGGCTAGCTTAACCTTAAGTCTAAATAGTAGGACTAATATATATTTATTAGAATATACGGAGGCCGTAGGAGAATATACGCACGAGCGTATAAAAGTATTAGGAAGGAAAGGGTTATATAATATAGTCGCCCTTAGTTATAGGGCTTATAACCGCTTATTAGGGCACGCTCTCCGTATATAGAGTACGGAGGAGAATTATTACTCTTATAATATCTTAATCTAGCCCTAAGTATACTATATAATAGTAATTCTACTTTACTTATAATAATAACTTTATAATTATTTTAATCGGATAATTAGATAGGCTTCTCGCTAATCCTTATAATTAAATAAGTCTTATACTAGTCCTTATAATCGGATAGGCTTATAAGCTAGTCCTTATAAAGCTATATACGATAAATTATATAACCCCCTTTAGTAATAATATTATATCCTTTTAAAACCTATAGAACTTTTACGACTCTATAGACTACTTATTATATTCCCCGCTTATTTAAATTATAGAGAACCTAGATAATATCTTAGGTTCTATAAGTATAATAAACTAATTAAGGAGACTCGGTAAGATAATAAGCCTTACTAAGATAAAATATATTATAGCTAAGGATACCTCCGCCCCCGTAGGAAAGGGGAAAAGACCTATACGGGATAAAGGGGAACCTACTTCCTATACTAGCTCTTATATAGGTAAGCCTAGTACTTATATAGGGGAGCCTAGTTTATATACTATAAAGAGGGTAAAAAACGACTCTAAAAACGAAGGAGCCCTGGTTAGAATTATATTACTAAAGCCTATAGGAAAAGTATTAGGTTCTTGTCGAAAGTCCGGATTTACCTTTAATAATATTAACGCTATAGAATTCGAGTATACGTACGAATATTTCTAGAATAACCCTAAATTTCGCCTTACTATTTACTAGTATTTATAATTCTATAAAATACTTAATAATTAACCTATTATAAAAGTCCTAAATATTTTTATAATATACGATTTAATTTAGATAGACTCTTACTATTATAACGTTTATTAGCTTAAGGTTATATATCCCGGCTCTTATACCGATATACTCCGTATTAAAACTACGAGGAAGGATTATTTAAATATAATACTTATAATTCGATCTCGAATAATTAAGTATTCGTATATAAAAGTCTATAAGCCGGATAATATCTTAAGTATAATTATAATTCTATACGATTAGAGCGATTCTAAGGAAATCCTTCCTATAGATTATAAACCTTCTTAGACCCTATCCTAGCGCCCTTTAGTATAGCCCTCTATTAAAAAGTATATTATTATCGATAAAGAACCTACTCGTTTTACTATAGAAGCTACTATCTCCCGACGAATACTATAGGGTAAACGCTATTAGTAGTCTATACCTTTCGATAACTCCGACTCCGAATCTAAGTTAGACTTTATAAAGCCTAGATATTATTAATAAGACTTTTTAGCTAACCTAACTATTATTATTAATAAGGCCTCCGAAGAAGCTATTAGTAAAAGGCTTAAAAGAAATAATATTAGTACCTTTTATCTAGACTTTCTAAATCTAAATAATATAAGTATTATTATTAATAAGGATAGAAAGGTTACTTTTATAAATATTAACCTCTTCTACGAACGCCTTCGTATTTATAAGTTAGATAATACCTATACTCTTTACCCGTTTTACCTTTTATTTCTTATAGGCGCTATTCTTATATAGTATATAGCCGAGCTAAACTTCGAATAGTACTAAAAGCTTACCTTTAGTACTTTATATTACTTTATAAGGCGTTTTTAAAAGCGATTCTATTATTTAATTATATAGGTTTAATAAGAACTTTATAGCGTAAAATATACTATTAATATATAGGTTAATAAAATAATATCTTTAACTTATTAGCTATAGTATAAGGTTTCTCTCGCTTAATAGCTCTATATTACGACCGATAAAGTAATTCTTAAGATTATTTTCCTTCTTATTATTATCGAGATTATAAAGGAACTTAAGCCTCCGAAGAATCGTATAATCCTAATTTACTAAATCCGAAATATCGAGTCTTATAAAGAATATATTAATAAGTACCTTAAGTAGTATTTTAAGTTTAATAAGATACTTACTACTAAATCCCTATAGGATAACTATAAATCTAATAGTAATCGCGGGGATTAATAACCCTTTTTAGGGGGGGGAGAAGCGTAAAGAAAAACGTAATTACGACTAAGGATATTATTATAATAATAACTAAGGATATTATTATAATAGTAATCGAGGAGGGTATTATAATTATAAGAATTAAGACGTATATAACTATAATAATTCCTAGCGCTATAATAATAATTCCTATTACTATAGCCGTATTAACCGCGTTAAAAAGAAAAAAAAAAGAAGGTATACTTCGAGAATAAGTATTAAGTCGACGAATCTAGTACTAGCGATAATAAGGACGAGTTATCCACTTTATCTACTTTATTTAAGGAGAATACCCCTAAAAAAAACGTAGAATACGTTTTCCTCGTTAAGGCCTAAGAAAGTAACCCTTAAGGAGCCTACTAATATAGTAAATATAGCCGACGATTTCTTATTATTACCGCCCTAGATAAGTATATTATTATAAAGGATTATATTAGCCTAAAGAGAATCTATTAAGAGACTAAGTAAAGTCCTAAGGCCTACGAGTACTCCTATTATTACTATAAGTTTCCTTTAGGAAATAGCCTATATAAGTACTTATAGAACTTAACTAAGGTAGGCTAGCTCGTCTATCGAAAGTAGGCTAAAGTAAAAGCCCTAGAGACTACTAACTCTATAGTAATTTATATTCCTAAGCCTATAAAGGCTAGGATTAATATATAAGGAATTAATTCCTACTCGTACTTCCGTATTAAGGTATAGGCTATACTTAATAAACCTAGTTTCGAAGTTTATCCCAATATAGGCTATAGGAATCCGCTTATCGATTATAAATTTATTCTAAATTTTAAGTATAAGGTTAAGGAAAAAAAGCCTATACCGATTAAAGGGATCTTAGGAGAGCCTTTTATTTATACGACCTAGGCTACCTTCTTCTTCTTATCCCGCGGGTTTAAATCGGATAAATTACCTATAGGATTTTCTAGGTTTACTACCTTAGGATAGGTTATCGATAACCTAAGCGCTAGAACTTTACTAGGTAATACCTTCCTTTAGCCTTATTAAGGGAATATCGACTATAGGATTATAATAATTCGTCTTAATACCCTAGCCGACTTTAAAATCCTATTCTTTATAAATAAGCCTTAGGTCGATATTATAAGGAAGGTATAATACTAAGGGAAAGTAATAATCCTAGTAGGTAGTATAATTATAATCCTAGCTAAATAAAAAGAAGTTCTATCTAGAAGGTCTTTTTCTTTCTATAGTATT
Source organism: Ophiocordyceps camponoti-leonardi (nom. inval.) (assembly GCA_003339455.1). NCBI lineage: Eukaryota > Fungi > Ascomycota > Sordariomycetes > Hypocreales > Ophiocordycipitaceae > Ophiocordyceps > Ophiocordyceps camponoti-leonardi. Next base: position 4,234 of record PDHP01000268.1, on the reverse strand, counting down.
CTACCTAGTAATAGTATTCTATACGCTATTATCGATTTAAAGACTTTATAGGTAGTTATTATTTATAATTAGTCGAATAAGCCGCTTATTCTCGATCGGAAAATTAAGTTAGGATACCTAGAAGAATAAAAGGACTCGGGGTTCTTTATTATCGAGTTTATTCTAGTAGGACTTACCCTTCTCTATAATATATAATCGGGCCCCGCGCTCTTAATAGAGAATAGTATCGTATTAGGAGTCGACGTCGACTTAATACTTTTTAGTATTTAGAATAAAAGTATTATTAGTAGTAGGCTTACCGAATCCTTTATCGCTAAGACTCTTCTAACGCTATACTCTAACCCCTTACTAATACCGCTTTTTAATACTATCTACGCTTATACGTAAGGTTAGGAGCCTATAATCGCCCCTATAGAATTCGCGCTAGCCGAGGAAGTCCTAACTAAAGAACTCGCGTATAGCCTCCTACTTATATAAAAGCCTATAAACCTACTAGAGGTTCTTAGTAGTCTTAGGAGCTATATATATAATAAAAACCCCTTAGTTATATAGGGTTTTCTATATATTATCGAGCGCTATTACCGTTTTTAGGAAAATACTAGTAATACTTACCTTAAACCTAAAGAGGAACTCTTAGTACTACTCGCTCCGGATTAGTATAGGTAGAAGGTTATATAATAACCCTACCTATAAGGTATTAAAGATTATAACCTAATTAATAAAATATACGATTATTTATACTATTAGGGCTAACTAGAGTAGGTTAAAGGGCTAACCCCTTTTACTTCCCCGGTTTTTATCGTTTAGAGAATAATTAATAAGTAGCCGAAAGGCCGTATTATTATAAACCTATATAGTATTAATAAGGTTATAATTCCCGACTCTTATTTACTATTATTATAAGAGGATATTATATACGCTATCTAAGGTAGCTATTTTATTATTATTATCGATACCTTATAGTTCTTTTATTAGTTTAGGGTTTATAAAGAATATTAGGAATACTTTATAATTACGAGTTATTATAGCCTCGAAAAGTTTATTATAGCGCTTATAGGCTTTTATAATAGCCCGGCGTTCGCTTAGAGATATATAGACTATAAGTTATACTATTATTATTTATTTTATTATACCTTTATCGATAATATTATAATATTCTCGTAGACTATAGAAGATTATCGAAAGTATTTAGCTACCGCCTTTAGCCTTTTCGATAGTCTTAATATTATAATAAATCCGAAGAAGTCGTAGATTAACTACCCTTCCGTATAATTACTCGGTTATTACGTTAATAAACTTAGTATAAGCTTTTTAGCCGAGAGAATTATAGTATTTACTTCGCTTTAGTTCCTTATAACTTTATAAAATCTTAAGAATTATATTAGTATAATTAGCTTTTTAAGATTTATAATTCTATACTATAGCTAGGTTATTATGCCCTTATAGGCCTAGAAAATCGCTCTTCTATACTATAAACGCGATATTAGTAAAGTAGTAATAGGGGAGTTATAGAAAAGAAAGGCTTTCGTATATTCCGCTTTATTTAAGCCGACTCTATAGGAACTTAACGCCTTTTACGTTATTTAAGCGGATATTACCTCCTACCGTATACTTTATTATATAAACCTAGATTATTATTTATTCTATTAACTCGATAGTTTATTATAATAAGGCTTTATAACTACGTTTTATTATTTTCGTAATAATAAGTAGTAATTAGGTAATCCTATTCTAGTTAAATCTATAAAGCCTATTTACTTTTTTTCCTATAAATTAACCTCTACTAAATAATCCTATAAACCCTTTAAGCTCGAAGTTAACTACCTTATTTAGATAATTAAAAAAATACGGGTTATAGTATAATTAAATACGCTCCCTTTAATTATCCTAATAGATTATTCTACTATAAAGTAAATCTACGAAAAGTATACCCTTAGTACTACTAGTACCGACTATACTAACCGCTATCTTATTATTACTAGTATTTATTTTTTATAATACGATCTATAGATTTATTACCTACCTAGGGAAAAGAACTTTATCCCTAATACCTTAAGTCGACTAACTACTCCTAAGACTAATACTCTTCTCGAACGCTAGGATCCCGAATATTAAATACTTAATTATACTTTCCTTATCTCCGAAGCGGTTATAGACCCCGCCCTTAAAAAAGCGTTTATCGCCGGCTATTAGGCGGATATATACTTCTTAAAGGTTATCGAAATACTATAAAACTATAAGAATATAATAGCTTTTTTTTATACCCCCTAAATCGCGAAGACTAAGAGGTAGGGTATTCCCTTTTTCTTATAGGATAATCTACTATATTATTAAACTTTAATAGGATATAAACGTTTATATATACCGTACTATAAGGCCGATAAGATTATTATAATAGCGTATAACTAATAGAATTACTTTAAAAAGGTTTATACGCTCTAAGACCTTAAGGCGTATATAATTTAGGATATAATAAAGCGTATAAAAAAATATATTACCGCTTATAAAGCCTACTACCTTAGGTAGATAGACTAATAGCCTACTACTAGGATTTATACGCTAATTAAAGCCCCTAGAGTCCCTATAAAAAGTATTATAATAGACTTTATTATTAACCTTCCTCCGATAGATTCTATAGATTCTCCTTAGGCTATAAAAGGCTTTAATACGTTTAACTTCCTTTTAACGATTATATACTTCTTTAGTAAAAGAATATTATTAATTCCCGGCTATTTAACGTATAATACCGTAGATTAGGGATAAATACTAGGTAAGTAGCTTCTTTTTTACGACTAGGGTATACTATTAGTTATTATTAGCGATTACGATTATAAGTTTAATTCGGATATATAGTATAAGCTCTAGGAGGTATTCGGAACTAAGATTATTATAATTATAGTATATTATCTATAGGCTAATAGCCTATTTAAGTATTATAATTAGACTATTAAGACTACCCTCCGCTTATCGTATATTAAAAAGCCGACGATTAATTAGAAATTACTAGTACCTACCTTATAATAGAACCTAAATTCCGTATATAATTTAGGAACTAAGATAATAGCTTACGTTTATTTATTCGGGTATCCGCTATATACGCTTATAGAATCCGCTAATAATACCTCGGCGGATAATATCCTATACCTATAAAAGGCTATTCGCCGCTAAGCGGACTTTATAATAAACCTAGCTACGATAAGGGCTAAACGGTAGTATAATATAAAATACTAGCTAATTCTTCTAAAGCCTAGGTAGAAGGTCTACCTTAGGCTTTATAAGGGATATTATACGCTTAGATAACCCTCTAGAAAATAATTATAATAGTATAAGGGTTTATACGTTATTAAACGGATAATTAACCCCTTAGCTATAAAGCTTGATTTACCTATATACGCCCGAATTTACCCGGTAATTTCTATCGAATACCTTTAACCCGTTTATAAGGAATACTTCGAAAATAAGAAGCCTAGGGCTATAAAGGCCGTATAAAATCTACTAAAGGCCGTAGGTAAATAAAACGTATACTATAAAATTAATTATATTATACGTATTAGAGACTAACGATTTGGAAAAGGAGGGCTTTACTAATAGTATCTAGTCTACTAGAAAGGTTAGGGAGCTAATAATAATTAATAGGTTAATACTACCGCTATTTTATAAGGAGTAATTAATGCCTTTAAGGCGTAGTAAACCCCTATTATACGCTAATCCCTCTATAATTAGCGGGTAAAATAACCGCTCTTTTTCCTCGTATTCCTTCCTTTTTTCTTTATTTTTCCTTCTTATTATTTTTCCTAGATCGGGAGTAAATTAATAAAAGAGTACGGAGGATTATTATAGGTAGTAATCTTTAAGGCGCGGTACTATAATATATATTCGTTAGAATATACGAAGGCCGTAGGAGAATATACGTATAAGCGTATAAAGGTATTAGGAAGGAAAGGGTTATATAATATAGTCGCCCTTAGTCAGGCTTAGTAAAAAATCACTCACTCATAAAATCACTCATGAGTGATTTTGATTTTGAGTGATTTTACGATGATTTTTTGCTTAGTAATATGATTTTGAGTGATTTTGAAGAGCTTGAAAATCAGAGTGATTTTTAAGTGATTTTTTATGAGTGATTTTATATACGATTTTCTGATTTTATAAAATTATTAGGTATTTTTTTTTAATTTAGTATATAGTATATATAGTTAATAAACATACCTTAGAACCTATTTTTAGCCTTATA
>PDHP01000267.1:0-40468 GCA_003339455.1 Ophiocordyceps camponoti-leonardi (nom. inval.) | reverse complement strand
TATTATTATTATTATTATTATTATTATTATTATTATTATTATTATTATTATTATTATTATTATTATTATTATTATTATTATTATTATTATTATTATTATTATTATTATTATTATTAAAACCTATAAGTACTATAATAAATTTCTCGAGGCTATAATAACTTATAATTATAAAGTATTTTTAATATTCTTTATAAATACTAAACTAATAAAAGAATTATAAAGCGTTAATAATAATAATAAAACGACTACCTCGGATAGTATATATAATATTTTCTTATAGTAGTAGAGGATAAAAGTCGGGAATTATAACCTTATTAATATTATATAGGTTTATAATAATATAGCCTTTCGGCTACTTATAAACTATTTTCTAAATAATAAAGACTAGGAAAATAAAGGGGGTTAGCCCTTTAACCTACTCTAGTTAGCCCTAATAAATTAAATAATTATATATTTTATTAATTAGGTTATAATCCTTAATACCCTATAAATAGGGCTATTATAAAACCCTCTACTTATACTAATCTAGAGTAAAAGGTATTAAGAACTCCTTTTTAGGTTTAAGATAAGTATTTCTAGTATTCTCCTTAAGACGGTAATAGTATTCGATAATACGTAGAAAATCCTATATAATAAAGGGGTTTTTATTATATATATAGCTCCTAAGACTCTTAAGGACTTCTAGTAGGTTTATAGGCTTTTATATAAATAGGAGGTTATACGCGAGTTTTTTAGTCGGAATCTTCTTAATTAGTATAAATTCTATAGGGGTTCTTATAGGTTCCTAACCCTAAGTATAGGTAAAAATAGTATTAGAGAAGAAATAGTATTAATAAGGGGTTAGGATATAGTATTAAAGGAGTCTTAATAATAAATAATTTAATAGCCTTACCGCTAGTAATACTTTTATTCTAAATACTAAGAAGTATTAGATTAACGTTAACTCTTAATACTATATTATTTCCTATTAAAAGTATAGGGCCTAATTATATATTATAAAAAAGGGTAAATCCTATTAGGATTAATTTAATAATAAGGAAGTCTTAGTCTCTCTATTCTTCTAGGTAGCCTAATCTAACCTTCTAATTAAGAATAAGCGGCTTATCTAATTAATTATAAACTATAAAAACAGTTATAGGCTAAAGGCACGCTCCGCTCTATAGGAGGCCGCGGACCCCGTAGGGGTTCCGCGGATCCTACTCCTAGGGCAACGGGCCCTAGCCCTATGGTACGTATAAATAGGTAGTATACACTCTTATATTCTAGATATTAATATTACTACTTATAATATATATAATTACTTAATAAAGCTATTAGTCTATAAAAGACCTTTAATATTAATTAGTCTCTCTATTAGTATAGAGTAGTAGAATAATAAAAAAGAAAAGACTTTTTCTAGGTTATAATACTATAGCTTACTTCTCCTATCTTAATAAAGGGCTATATATTAGTACTATTAGAATAGTCTAATAATATATAAACCCGGACTATTAGAATAAAATAGACTATAATAAATTATACTTCTCGCCCGACTAATTATAAGCGGACTAGAAGCTCTTTAAGTAGACTTCCCCCCCTAAACGCTATTATCCCCCCCCTAGATAATAATATTATACCGCTATTATAATGTAGGAGGAAGTAGGACTAGTACTAAGGAGTAAGGAGAGGAGTAAGGTATTTATTATAATATCCCTCTTTAAGCGGATAGGCTTCTTAGTAGAGGATATATTAAAGCTTTTTAAACTTAACCTAATAATTATAGAGTTTAATAAAAGAATAGTCTTTAGGAATACTATTAACCTATAGATAGCTAAGCCTAGGGAATTAAACTCGTTTATACTAGGTTAGCTCTTTAAGTATAATTATAATAGGAAGATAAGAGAGGATAAGGCTCTCCTTTAGGAGATATATATCTATAATTTTAAGGGCTAGGATACTATTATTTTTAAGAATATAAATATTAAGCTATACTATACCCTTCGTAATTTCTTTAGGTTTTAAGGTATATATATAGGACTTCGGAGGAGCCGTATTATCCCCTTACTTGTTTAGTTATAATAGGCTAAAAGGTTATTAATATTAGATAAGTAAGAACTCCTTATAATAAAGTTATTTCTATATTATTAGGCTTATAAGTATTAATAGTATCTCCTTAAATATATAAAGCTATATAAAATACTATAATCCTTATTACCTTTCCTATAGCCTCCTATATTAATATTAATAATCCCCGCGCTTAATAAAATATAATAATATTCCTAGGTCCTTAATACTAATAACCCCTTATATAATAGTATTATTAAGGGGTAATAAAGATAATAAAATAGGGATTAGGAGGACCCGAGTAAAAATAACTATAAGACCTAAGGAATTAAAGCGCTATTAAAACGATTAGGGTACCCCCCTATTCTCGGATATAACCCTATAAGAAAACCGCTTTAGCCCGGTAGATTAACCCTAGCGAGTCTATAAAAATAGGTACGGATACTATTTAGTTTATAGTACTATATACTAGTAAAAAGTACTATTAAATTCGACTATAACCCCTGATTTACGCTTATTAAACCTAATAATAACCTTAATAATAAGTATTATAATAATAATTACGATTTTAGTTATAATCTCCTACTTATATCCATATAGCCTATATAGATTAATACCTCTAAAGCTATTAGCTTTACTAAACTCTAGAATAAAGAGTAGAACTTTACCGGCTAAGCGTATAACCTTCTTAATAATAAGGTTCTCTAGTTTATAAATATATACTATACTCTTAATATCGTACTTAGTAAATTCTATACTATTTTCCTATATATTCTTAAAGGCGAGGTATAGTAATTTTATCTTCTTATTATATAGTAGAAGTATACTTTCTTATTCTCTAAGTAATACTATATACTATAGGAGTACTTTTATACTAGGTATAATAAAGAGATTTATAATAATAACTAGTTTAACGTATTATTTAATAGGATTTAAAGTAAGAACCTTAATAAAACCCGGATCTAAGTCCTTAACCTTCTAGTAATTAAGTTATACTATTACTAATATACCTTATTTAGTAATAGGAATAATAATAAGGATTTACTTCTTATAATAAAAAGAGCTTATTAGGGTAAGCCTACGTTTAAAATAGTATTAATTAAGTCCCCTAATAACTTCGAAGAATTCTATAGGGATTTATATATTTCTCTAGATTTTAAAAAAGCCCTAGGGATCTTTCTAATAGATAAAAAATTTAATAGTACTAGTAGAAGACCGAATTAATAATATTAGACTTAGCCTATACGTATACCTATAAATAAGTACTATTATATTTATAGAAAGTAAGGCTATTATTTATACTAATATACGCCCGAAAAGAAAAAGTAGGCATATACGAGATTTAAGAGTTAATAGGCGTATAATAGTAAATCTATAGGCTAGAAGTAGTTTTCCGCCTTTCTCGTTAATTATAAAGGAGATAAATTTAAGGATAATAAGTACCCTATTAAGGCTAAGGATAATAATAATAATAATAACGAGGATAATAGATAATAAACCTCCGTAGCTTTTTTTCTCTATAATAAAGTAACCTATTATAGTCTTTAAATACTTATTATTACGGATACTATAAACCTTTATATTATTACGATAGCTAATTATACCCCTATATACGCTAATATTACTACTACCCTAGAGCCTATAATAGTCTATACCCTCGAGAAATACTCTTTATAGGTATTCTAAGGTATTATCCCTAATACTAGAGTAGTATAGAATTCGACTACTAGTAAACCTTAGTTCTTAGCCCTATAAAGAGAATAACCCGATATATATTTTAATAAGGTAACCCGAGGTACTATAAAGATATCCTTTAATAATAAGCCTTTAATTACCTTTCTTAGATTAGTATAGCTTAAAACCCTTATTAATAGAATTAAATTTTATATCCTTAAGACTAAAACCCTATTTTTTATATATCTCCGGGATATATAGCGCCTTAGATACTATCTTAATATCCTATAGGGTTATATAGTACTTTAAAACGGTAATAAAGTACCTAGGGTCTTTTACTAGGGGTATTCTTAGTTCTTCTTAAGTCGTTATTAGCCTAGCGTAACCGTTTTCCTTATTAATATCGAGGTATACCGACTTTACTAATATTTTAGGTATTCGTTAATTTAATACTTATACGATATTCTAAATAACGCTAGCTATAAGGTTTTATATAAAACTCTAAAAAGGATCCGCGAAGTATACTATTATTATTAAGTTAAAGGCTTAGTACTATACTATTTTAAGTTCTCTTTATACGATAATTATAACTTTAATTATAAGGTTATTATAAATATCCTTTATTTAAATAGGTATAACGTTTTTTACTTTATAAATACTATTACCTCCTTTTAAATAGTATAATTCCTTAAAGATAACTCGGTAGAATAAGTATAGTAAGCCCTTAAGGTATATTAGATCGATATATACCTTAGACTTCCGGACTTCCTTATATATAATATAGGGATTAACTTTACTATATAAGACTTCTAGGCTAAGGTATAATTATACGGGATTACTTACTAATAGGTACCTATTAAAGCCTACTAGAGTATTAATAAGGTTAAATAGTATTATAATCCCCTTTAATATACGTATAAGATTCTTCGAGATAAAATAAGAGGAGTCTCCTAGGAGAACGTACTATAGGTAGCTACTAAAGTAATTAATAATACTACTAGCCTAAATAGACTTATACTAACCCTCCTCGTCTTTAGTACGTATCCTAGGCTTATAATAGACTTAGTACCCTTATAATCTATAGTAGAATACGTAAAGGCTATAATAAAAGCGTTAAAGGCGTTATAGAGTACTATTACCTTATATAAGATTATTACTATACTATAAATAGGAGATACGAATACTATAGTACTCCTTTTAGAGTAATTATATTTTAATTCCCCGGTATTTATATATCGTAAGAAGAAAGGTTAATATAGGCCTTACTATACTTTATAAATAGATAATAAGGAGGTATTTTTCGAGATATTATAAGGCTCGAGTTCTTTTAGGGTTATATATATAAAGCCCTATTTTAAGACCTACCCTAAAGATAAGACCCCCGCTTTACCTATTTATATAAATACAACTCTTATACGTATAAATCCAGCTTCTACCTCTATATATATAAAATTCCTACGGAAGCTTATTATTATAATCTTATATTAACCTTCTTTGGATTCGGAGCCCCTTATAGCTATATTTTTAATAGAATAAGAGAAAATAACTATAGAGTTTTACTTCCGCCTTCGCGATAATAGCTAGATTATAATACTTAATAGCCTATTTAAGAAATCTAATAAGACTAAGATTATTATTCTTTTAAATACTAGGATTATTATACCGACTATACTCGATACGGATAATTACCCCGCCCGTATTTTTTATATACGTTTAGTCCGCGAGATTAAGGGAATTAGTACTAATAAGCTATATAAGAAATCCCGCCTTATAGTCTAGGGCTATAATAATTATAAGAAAGAGCCTTTATTAACTTAATCTCCTATAATCTAATAAAGTAATTAATAACTCCTTTTTACTCTTACCTTATTATTTTATAAAATAGGAATAACTCTTATATTTAGGGATATTATATAAGTATATCTATAGTTAAAAACCCTCCTATAATACTATATTATCGCCGAACTATTATACGAGCTTAAAAAGAAGTTTCCTAAGAGGATACTTTTATAAATCGTTAAACTACTATATAATATTATAGAAACTAGAGTATACTAGTTTAAAATATACTAGGAATATCTTTATAAGAACCTTCGGATAACCCTACTATATAACCTATACCTTCTAGTTATAATAAAGGATAAAATAGGTACTATAGGGTATTTTACGATTTATACTTTATAAATAGATAATACTAGGTTTATTACGATAATAGACTTTCTTATATTATAATAAAGGAGGCAGAACTAGGTAAGGCTAATATAATAACTAAGCCTAGGAAAGCCTTATATAAAGGCTAATAGGAGGACTTTAATAGTTATCGAATTTAATTCCTCGATAATAGTATACTCCTTATTAGCTAAAAGGGATAAGGAAAAAAGCTTACTATTATTAACCCCGATAATAAAAATATAATAGTAGGCTACGTTCGTTAACGCGCCTATAATACCTATATAACGAGTATTTACTAGCCTAAAACTACCTATAACCTTTTTATTATAGTATAGGCGTAAAAGCCGGCCCTTATAGACTTTAAAACGCTAAACTATTATATTAAATAGTAAATAGAGTATCCTACCTATAGATTAATATGTATACCTTTAGACCTTATATACGCTAAAGTCTTTATCTTCTTAAATAGCTTATTCGTAAATAATAAGGACCTAAGTTTATAAATTAGGTATTTTATTGTTTTTACGGAGGAGGGGAGGATTAATAAGATTAATAATAGCTATTTTATAATATAGGGAAACGTACTATATTAAAGTTTTACTAAGTATAAAAGAGTTATAAAAAGTATTTTAGCCTCCGAGATCTATAATCTTATAGCTAGCTTTAATACTAGCTTCGCCTTATACTATAACCTTACTTATATTACCTCTCGTTATACCTCCTACTATTATTAATTATTATTTATATAGACTCGTACTTATTATATAAATACTTAGTTAAAATAAGTATAATAATAGAAAAACGGCTAATAATCGATCTATTAGCCCTATAGTAATCGTATAAGAGGAGGGAGATTAAGGAGGTCTAGTAGATTAATAATTATAATAACCCTGCTAATACCTTAACAAAGGCTATAATAAATAACGTACTATACCGCTTAATCGATAATAAGCGCTTAGATATTCGGGTTAAGGCTTAGGTTAATTATATAGGGAAGAGAGAAAGAGGGTAGGAGGGAGCGGATTATAATAAAAAAAAGAGTCTAGTATAAATATAGTTATAGGCTAAAGGTACGCTCCGCTCTATAGGAAGCCGCGGACCCTATAGGGGTTCCGCGGATCCCGCTCCTAGGGTAGCGGGCCCTAGCCCTATAGTACGTATAAATAGGTAATATATACTCTTATATTCTAGATATTAATATTACTACTTATAATATATATAATTGCTTAATAAAGCTATTAGTCTATAAAAGACCTCCGATATAAATAGTAACTACCTATAGAGTTTTTAAATCGATAATAGCGTATAAAATACTAAGTAGAATACTATAAAAAGAGAAGGACTTTCTAAAAATAATTTCCTTCTATTTAACTAGGATTATAATTATACTATTTACTAGGATTATTACCTTCCCTTAATACTATACCTTCCTTATAATATTAATCCGAGGTTTATTTATAAAAAATAGGATTTTAAAGTTAAATAGAGTATTAAGACGAATTATTATAATCCTATAGTCGATATTCTCTTAATAGGGTTAAAGAAAGGTATTATCTAATAAGGCTTTAGCGCTTAGGTTATTAATAATTTATCCTAAGATAATAAACCTAGAGAATCCTATAAATAATTTATCTAACTTAAATCCTCGGGATAGGAAGGAGAAGGTAGCTTATATCGTATAAATAAAAGGCTCTCCTAAGATCCTTTTAATTAGTATAGGCTTTTTCTCCTTAATTTTATACTCGAAGTTCTAAATAAATTTATGGTTAATAAGCGGATTTCTATAGCTAGTATTAGGATAAACTTTAAAGCTAAGCCTATTAGGTATAGCCTATACCTTAATACGGAGGTATAAGTACGAATTAATTCCTCGTATATTAATCCTAGCCTTTACTACCTTAGGAATATAAATTACCTCTAAGTTAGCGGTCTTTATAGCTTTTACCTTAGCTTACTTTTAATAAATAAACTAGCTTACTTTAGTTAAATTCTATAGGTACTTATATAGGCTATTTCTTAATAAGAACTTATAGTAATAATAAGAGTACTTATAAGTCTTAAGACTATATTTAGTTTCCTAATTAATTCTCTTCGGGCTAATATAGTCTTTCGTAATAATATACTCGTTTAGTATAATAGTAATAGAGAATTATCGGCTATATTTACTAGATTAATAGGCTTCTTAAGGATAACCTTTTTATACTTTAACTAAAAAAGCGAATCCTATATTTTCCTTAATAGTATCCTCCTTAGAAAAGGCGGATAATATAAATAATAATTTATTCTTACCTTCGCTAGCGTTAGATTCGTTAACCTAGTACTTATTTTCGAAGTATACCCTTTTCTTCTTCTTTTCTTTAACGCGGTTAATACGGTTATAAGGGTAGGAATTATTATTATAATAATAGGAATTATTATAATTATAAGAATCTTAATCCCTATAATTATAATACTTTCCTCGATTACTATTATATTAATATTCTTAGTTATTATTATAATAATATCCTTAGTTATTATAGTTATTATAATACCTTTTTTATGTTTTTCCCCCCCCCCGAATAGGGTTATTAGTCTTTATAACTATTACCGTATTTACGCTTATCCTAAAGGGATTTTATAATAAGTATTTTATTAAACTTAAAATACTACTTAAAGTACTTATTAGTATATTCTTTATAGGATTTAATATTTTGGATTTAATAGATTAAAACTATATAATTCTTCGGAAGCTCGAGTTTCTTAGTAATTTTAATAATAATAAAAGGAAATATAATTTCAAGGATTACTTTATTAATAATAATATAGAATTACTAGGCGAGAAAAACCTTATACTATAGTTAATAATTAAAAATAATATCTTATTAACCTATATATTAATAGTATATTTTACGCTATAAAGTTCTTATTAAACCTATATAATTGGGTAATAAAACTACTTTTAAAAACTCCTTATAAAGTAATATAAGGTATTAAAGGTAAGCTTTTAATATTATTCAAAGTTTAGTTTAGCTATATACTATATAAGTATAGCGCCTATAAGAAATAAGAGGTAAAAAAGGTAAAGAGTATAAGTATTATCTAATTTATAAACGTAAAAGCGTTTATAAAAGAGGTTTATATTAATAAAGGCGATTTTATTATCCTTATTAATAATAATACTTATCCTATTAGAGTCTAAAAAATCCGGGTAAAAGGTACTAATATTATCCCTTTTAAGCCTTTTATTAATAGCTTTTTCGGAGGCCTTATCGATAGTTAAGTCCGCTAAAAAGTCTTATTTATAATATCCGGGCTTTATAAAATCTAATTTAGACTCGGAGTTAAAGCTATTAAAAGGGGCGGACTATTAATAACGTTTATTCTATAGTATTTATTAAAAGATAGTAGCTTTTATAATAAAACAAGCGGGTCCCTTATTAATAATAATAGGCTTTTCGATAAAAGGTCGGACTAAAGTATATTATAATAAGGTTTAAAAGGGCTTATAATCGGCGGAAGGTAACTCGTTCGAATTATCCCTATTAATAGGGATTATAGCCTTAGATAGGAGATACTTATTATAGAGAAAATTCTCTATAATAAACTTTTTTATATAAGTCTAAATAATTCCTATTATATTTAAATACTTATTCCTTATAGATTTATATTAGAGTATATTAGTATATATCTTAGGATATAAGAGAGTAAGTTAATAAATATTCTAATAATAAGTATTTATATATTCTAAATAATAGGTTATAAAGGCGCTAAGTATAATTATAATAGGCTATTTATTAATAAATTTATAGAAATATAAGGACTTAGTAATAATAAATTAGAACTTAGGGTCTTTCTAAAGATTCTAATATATTTCCTTATTTATAATAATAGGATTATTAGATATAATAAATATTAACCTTTAATACCCTTTATGCTCTAAGGGCTTAGAAGATATTCCTCGGGTAATAATACCCTTATCTTCCGGGTTAAAGTCCGCTCTTTTTATAGCCTAAGAGCTCGATTCCCCTATATAAGTACTAGGCTTACCTATACGGGAGCTTATCCAAAAGCTAGGCTCCCCTTTTATTAGTATAAGTCTTTTACCCTTTCCTACGGGGGCGGAGGTATCCTTAACTATAATATATTTTATTTTAACGAGGCTTATTATTTTACCGAGTCTCCTTAATTAATCTATTATACCTATAGAACCTAAGATATTATTTAGGTTCTCTATAAATTAAATAGGCAGGGAATATAAAAAATAGTCTATAGTATTATAAAAGTACTATAGGTCTTAAAAGAATATAATACTATTATTATAAAGGGTCGTATAATTTATAATTTATAAGGACTAGCTTATAGGCCTATCCGATTATAAGGACTAGTATAAGACTTATTTAATTATAAGGACTAGTTAAAAGCCTATTTAATTATCTAATTAAAATAATTATAGAGTTATTATTATAAGTAAAGTAGAATTACTATTATTCAGTATACTTAGGGCTAGATTAAGAGAATATAAGAGTAATAACTCTCCTCCGTACTCTATATACGGAGAGTATACCCTAATAAGCGGCTATAAGCCTTATAACTAAGGGCGACTATATTATATAATCCTTCCCTTCCCGATGCCTTTATACGCTCGTACGTATATTTACCTATAGCCTTTATATATTCTAACGACTATATATTATTTTCTTTCTTATCGGCGGCTAAGGAATTATTATAAGAAGTATATATTATAGGCTAAAAATACTATTAACGATAGAAAATAGCGTTTTTAATAGCTTTATAGTATTTCTTATAAGAGACTCGAATATTCTTAGATAATCGTAGAAAACTAGGGTTAAGGTTAATTAGTAAGTACTTAAGGAGGATATACTTTAACTAGTCGTCTAGGGTATAAGCCTTTATTATAATATTATTAAACTCTATAATAAATTAAGAAATATCCTATTTATCTATAAAAGAATAGTATAGCCCTTAAAAACGGTTAACTAATTTTTAAAACTTATTTAGGTTTTTAAAGGTTAATTCTAAACTCTATATTATTTCTATAAGGTAGGAGTATAAGTACTCCTTAGATTTATAATAGGTTTCTAGTATTTTTAAGCCCTTTTATTAAGGCTTTAAAATAAGAATAATATTTAATCCTATTTATTATATAATATTATATAATTAGTCTATATTTTATTTTTAAGTTTAATAAGAAAGGTATTAAACTTACTTTACTTTATTATAAAAGTCCTAATATTCTTATTATAGAATTTAACCTTATTTAAATAATCGGGATTAGGGTTTTTAATAATAATAAAATCCTTTTATACTATTTTACCGGCGGCTATAAAGCCTAAGAAGGAAAACCCCCTAAAAGTAGTAAAACCTATCCTCTAAGAATACTCGGGGTTAATAGTTATACGGTCTTATTAGGCCTTTTTTACCTTAAGGGCTATTATCTTCGTAAATAATACCTATATATCTAGCTAGGCTAATAAGGAGGAAGCTATTTCCGAAGGATTTTATCTAGGGTTTTCTATTAAGAGTAAGGGAATTTAGGCTAGGTTTAGGTTTAATCGCTCTAGTCCTTTTAAAATAAGTAAGGGGTTTTAATCTAATTCTTCTCCCGAGGATTTAGCCTAGGGAGTTTTTAAGGTAAGTCTAGTAGAATAATAAACTTTTTTATTAATTATAGGGGTTTAATTCTTAGTTTTATATAGTATTTTCTATTTTTAAAAAATATAAAAGGGAATATATATTTATTAAATACTTATTAATAAGAAAAATTAGCTTAAAATAATATAATAACCTTAGATAATAAGTAAATATATTAAAGTATTATCGGAATACTCGTATAATAACTTAAACGGATTAGTAGAATCTTAGATAGGAGTTTAGATAGGAGGCATAATACCGTATAACTCTAGTCTAACGTTAGTATAAATCTCTTATAATTCCGATATAAAGTCGGATCGATATTAACTCGATTCCGAAGGATAGGAATAGGGGAATCTTATATATAAATATTAGGTTTTATTTATATATTAAATAGAGAAGATAAGTATTTAGGACTAAAGTAAAAGTATACTTAGTAAGGATTATTATTAGTAAGGGTACTTTATCCCTTTATTATTTAATTAGTATATTATTATTATATTATACGTATATATAGGATTACTAGCTATAGTTATACGTAAACGTTAGGGTATATTAACCTACTATATTTAGTAGGGTAATAAAAATACCTAACTAATACTAATTAGTATTAAGAATAACTATATACTTTATATTATACTAAACTCGATACTATTTTACCGGAATAGAAGAATAGTTTAGATAATAAAAGTTATATACTTAGTAGAATCCTAGAAACTATAATTATTTTTAATAATTTTCGAATATACTTTTATTAGTATTTAATTCGACTTCGATAAAATAATTCTATAATACTTAGTAAATACCTATTATAAATTAATACTATTTATTCTTTTTTTTAAATCGGCTTTTTTCTAGTTTTAATTAAAGTTTTTATTAATTTTAACTTATTTTTCTTTTTAATTCTTTTTCGATATACGCTTAAAGTCGACTTAATTTTAATTTAAAATTAACTTCTATTTAAATTAATTTTAACTATACTTATTTTATAAAATACGTTTTTACTTAGTAATTATAATATTAATTTTACGAATTTATAGACTTTTAGACGTATAAAAAAAACGGGTATATTCGAATAAGAGTAAAAAGAAAAAATAAAATAAAAGAAAAAAATAAAGGAAAAATAATAAGAATAAAAGAAAAATTAAGAATAATTATTATAAGTATTCCGATAAGTATTTAATATAGGATAAATAATATTAGAATACTACTTAATATTAGCTTAAGTTTAGTATAATTTCGAATCGAATTCGATAAGATATTAAAATAAGATTAAATATACCTTATCCTATTACCCCTCCTTTATCGGATAGTTCGTAAAAACGAACTCGCTAAGGGTAATTATATAGGTATAATTAATACTAGGGATTATATTCTTAATATTAGCTAATAATCTTATTAGTTCTATATACTCGAGGAGGAGTTTATACTATATTATAGTATATTCCCGCCTTCTTATAAGGGAAATAAGCTTTTACCTTTATAAAAGCTTATACCTAGTAGGTATTTACCTTAGGCGGTTATTCCCCTAGCCGATTAATATATAGCTAGTATAGGATAACCTAATAGATTATTCTACGTACTATAGTATACTACTAGGCGGACGATAGTATTAGGGGCGGAGCGGGGGTTAGTATAGCTAGAGCTAGGGTTAAGAGAAAAAACGCCTAAGGTATTAATAGAGTAGGAGGAGGAGGAGTAGGAGCCTAACTAGAAGTAAAACTACTATAGCTATAAGTAAAAGTAAAGGTAAGCGCTATATTAACTAGAAATTAGTATAATTTTAACTTAAAACCTAGTTAATATCGACTTAACTTCGATATTATTTTATTCTAAGTTTATACTTATCCTTAGCTTATTCTAGAATAATTCCTAAATAAGCTAAAGATAAGCCTTAAATAATATAATAATAGGGTTAAAATAAGTAATAACTTATTATAATAAAAAGGGAGGAGAAGGATAAATTTAAGCTTATTATTATTATCTTTATTATTATTATTATTATTATTATTATTACTAATACTATTATTATTATTATAACTAATACTACTATTATTATTATATTTACTACGTTTACTACTATTATTATAATTACCCCGAGTTAATAAAGATAATATTATAGGGGTTATTATACCTTAAGATAAACGCGTATTTACTATAATTCGATTTCTATTTAATATTAGCTTAATTCTTACTCGAATTTAACTTAAAATTATAATAAAACCGGTTTAAACTTACGTTAAGGAAGAGGATAATAATATCGGTATAACGTCGTCGTAATTAAGGACTACGCTATAGCCAGACCACAGCCATACTCGTCGCAAGCTATAATAGGGATAACGTAGGAGTTATTTAGGGGTAGTATTAGGAGGAATAGGGGATATATTACGCAGGACGTAGGTATAAGTATAAAATAGAGGAAATAAAGGGAAGAATAGGATAGTATAATAATAGGAGGTCGGAATAGTATCCGATCGATTTTAGGTCGAATTTAACTTAATACTAGATAGATTCCGAATTTAGCTCGATCTAATATTGAGTTAGGAAAAGGGGATATACGAGGAAGGGAAAAGGGGGCGTTCTTATATTTAGATTATAAAGAATCCTTTCTTAGATTATTATAAATAAATATTAGAACTAGTAAAGGACCCTTTTTTAGTAATTATCTATTACTCCCGTACGTATATTTACGAAGCTTAACTAATAAATAATAATAATAATAATAATAGTATAAGAAAGAAGAAGAAACGATTTCGGAGAATTTTTCGTATAGGGTTATAAACCTTATAGGGTTATATAGGGCTAGAGTATTTAACTACCTACCCCGCCCTACTACGTTTTACTTAGTATACTTATAGAATTTTTTTTTTCTCCCTTTTTAGTTAACTCGGTTTTTCTCTTTTCTAATTTTTTAATTATTTTTCTTTTATATTTATTTTAATTTTCTCTTCTCTATTTTTTAATTATACGAATATACGACCCTTCGTATAAAAAGAAATCATACTAGGGGTATAAAATCCGATTATATTTTCGACCTAATTTTAATATAAATTTAACGCGATTTTAAAATAGTTTTAATATATTTTCGACCTAAGTCCCTAAAATATATAATATAATAAAGTAACGTATCCTAAGGATATATAATACTATAAAATAACGTATACTAGGAAAAACCTATTTAAGCTTAATCTAGATTAGTCTTTTATTTAACTAAACCTCTAAATCTAGATAAAAAAGTACTCGGGGATATAATAATAGTTTATACTACCTTTTTATTTAACTATAAAAAGAAAAGTTACTAGTATTAGAATACTCGTATAATAACTTAAACGGATTAGTAGAATCTTAAATAGGAGTTTAAATAAAAGGTATAATACCGTATAACTCTAGTCTAATATTAGTATAAATCTCTCGCGATTTTAATATAAAGTCGGATTAATATTAACTCGATTCTAAAGGATAAGAATAGGGGAATCTTATATATAAATATTAGGTCTTATTTATATATTAAATAGAGAAGATAAGTATTTAGGACTAAAGTAAAAGTATACCTAGCGAGGATTATTATTAGTAAGGGTATTTTATCCTTCCGTTATTTAATTAGTATATTACTATTATATTATACGTATATATAGGATTACTAGTTATAGTTATACGTAAATATTAGAGCGTATTAACCCGCTATATTTGGTAGGGCGATAGAGATACCTAACCAATAAGTACTCTATACGAAGATTCTAAGCTAAAGACGAGAAAAAGGAAAAAAGGAGATAGAAGAGGGAATCCTACTACCTTTATATATATAATACGAGGTTTAGATTATATAATAAGGGCTTAGGATAGGTTTCTCCGAAGTCTACGTATAGGGTTATAATTAGTATATACGAGGTTATAGTTAGTATATAGTATAAGCTATATAATTAATAATAACTATATTATATAATCCTTCTTTTTTTAATACCTTTATATACTCTTATATATATCCTCCTATAGCCTCCGTATATTCTAATAAATATATATTATATATATTATATTAAGTAATATAAGTAAAGAGTATTATTATTTTCTATACCCTATTTATCTATTTTCTATATCCTCTTTTAAATCGAGGGTACTAGTTACCCGACCGGGTAATTAATATTAAGGGGCTAAGTATAGGGTAGGAGCTTTAATAATTAGACTTAAACGAATTAATCTAAAGTACTAAGCCTAGAGCTAGGCCGACCTATTTAGCTATATATATTCTTCTACTTTATAATAGTCTCTATTCCCCTAAGAATAGCGGTTAGCCTATATCGTATTAGGTTAATCCCTAGAACTATAGTTCTAACTATTATAGATATACGAGTATATAATTTATACTATAGGAGATAGAACCCGGTCTAGGCTCTATACTAAGGCAAGTTTAAGTCCTAAGACTAGAATATAATTAAGGTTAAAAACCCTTATATAAGGTTCTCCTTATATATATAATTACTTATAACCCTACCTAGTAGGTATATAAAAGGGCGAGGAAAAAAAAACTTAAATAAAGAAAAAATATAATTAGGGATAAGAAAGAAAAAGAAAAAGGAAAGAAAGAATAATACCGCCTTAATATAAAGAAAATAATAGTAATAATAGTTATAGTAATACTAGCGATAGCCCGGATATCGCTTCCCCGGGAGTAACGCCTATAGTATTAGTAGGGGTAGAGCCTCCCTAGGGAGGGGAGACCCCTACTATGCTTAAAAGGGTCGAGCCGGCCAAGGCTATAATAATAGTAAAGGGTAGGGGCGAGGGTAGTAAAGGCCTAGGCGTCGATCTATTAAGAATAGTACCCGTTAAAATAGGGGGGGTTATTCCTTTTCTAGAAAGGGTAGGCTTAATTATACCTATATAGGCTAAGCCGGCTATAAAGATAATAGAAGAGGCTATAATAAGGCTAATAGTAATAATAGTAATTAGGGTAGAAGAAAATACTATAATACTATATACGTTTTATTAGATAAAGGTAGTATACGCTTATATAATAAAGGCTATTAGGATAAATAATTATCCCTTTTATAAGGCTAAGGTAAGAGTTATTAAAGAGGGATTAAGAGGTCGGGGATTATAGGCTAATAAATATAATAATAATAATATTTAGCTAAGTTAAAAAGGCTATAGGCTATCTCCTATTATTATATAGCCCTTATTACTTATAATAGCTCTACCCCTTATAATAATAATAATAATAATAATAATAAAGAGGATAATTATAATAGCGAAGACGGTAATAACGATTATAATAATAAAGTAGTTATAATAGAGGGAGGCGATATCGCTTAAGGTAATAATAATAATAATTATAATAATAAGGGTAATTATAGTAATAAGGATAAAAAAAGAATAAAGAGGAAGAAGTAGAAGATAATAATAACGCCCCCCTAGTCCTAGTACTAAAGAAAACGCTAATAAAGAAAATAAAGATTACCCTAGGTAGGGTGGATTAGGCTATACCGTATATTTATTATATTTCCCTATACTAATAGTACTTTAATTAGGTTAATCTAATACTATAATAGGCTAAGTATAATTATATTAGCTATACTTATACATACTACCCCTATTATCCTATTACCCCCCTTTAGGCCTATATTTACTACGTTTAGTAAACGGAGGTTATACGTAAGGATAGGGGTAAAATAAATAAGGTAGAAGCGGTTTTAAAGGCTATAATAATACTAGAAAAAAATTTAGTAATACTAGGTAATAGCGATTAATACCTAGGCGGGAGATTATTTATAATAAAGTAAGTATTACTAAGAATAAAACGGAAATAATAAAGCTAATAGGGGTATAGGGTAATTATAAGAATAATTATAGGGGAGGAAGGGGGAAAAAAGGGGGGGGGGAAAGTATAGTGGCTAGGGCGGGTATAATAAAGTAATTAATAGTATTAAAAGCGCGGGTAATAATATTAAAAAGAGGGGGGGTAAAAGGGGGGGAGAAGAAAGTAATAATAATAAAGCTAAAGGTACTAAAGGCGCTAAAAACGCTAAAAACGCTAACTAAGGGGGGTAAGCGGAAGCGTTTTACTAATATAGTACTACCGATAATACCGATTAAGAGGGTATAAACCCGCGCTATTACCCGCCGTAAGAACTAGATAAAAAAAAGATATATTTACTAGTATAGTTATTTAAACCTTAAGTCGGGCTTTTAAGGATACCTATAGTTATAATCGATATTTCTAAGGTAGTAGGTATTACCTTCTATTAAATAGGAGTCTTATATATTAACGTAGATTTAAGGGGTATACTATTATTATAAGTAACCGGGCTATAAAGTACCTTATACCTCTTAAGTATATTTATCCTATCGAGGGCGGTTAAAGGTTCCTAAGTCGGATTAAGGTAACCGGTCTAATAAATAAGTACTTTCTAATAATAACCCCTTTTAACCTTAACCTATTATATAAATAGGATTTTATTAATTTCCTACTTATCCTCCCTATTAACGCGAATAATAGGAGGTTATAGGTTATTAATTATTTAACTAGGAATAGGATCTAAAACCGCCTAGTAAAGAAGATTATAGTTAAATTAATTATATATACCCGAGGGAAGGTTAGTTAATTCTACTACCTTTAAGGAGATAACCCTTCCTACTATATATTTAGTATAATAATAGTCGAGCTTTTTTTTTAGGCGCTTAAAACTAAAATTCTATAGATTTAGCTAAACCTTATTACCTACCTAGAAGTATTCTACCGGCTAGTAGGAGGTATTAGAATAAGCCTTATTATCTTAAGAAATAATAGTATCCGCCGCTTAATAAATATTAGCGATTTCCTAAAGCTTAGAAATAAAGGCTTATACCTAGTTAATAGGGGTATATTTAGAAGGAAGCGGAGAATTATTAAGTTAAAGTACTAAAAAAAGGGCCTTATAACTATATATAGTAAATAATAATATTATACTTATAGCCGAATAAATATAATTATTAAAAGATATTTAAGCCGCTAGGAGCTAAACGTCTTAATCGTCCTAATTATAAGCTATAATTATATAAAGGTATACTTAAACGTTTTAATCTACCCGCTTATTACCCCCGTTTATTTAAGGGTAGTAAATAATACTAAGGAGTTAGGAAATACTATAAACCTTATATATATATACTTAAAAATCTCTAGTCTAATTAGAATTATAATTACTTATTATAAATATAGGCTATTAATAAAAGCGGACGAAATACTATAAAAAGTATTCGGTATATAGCTTTATATTTATTATAGGTATTAGTTCGAGGAGGATCTTTTTACTTAGGCGGTTCTAAATAACCTAAAGGTAATAATTACCTTATAGTATAAGGGGAAAGTTAACTATAAAGTTTATTTTAAGGTAATAATAAAACTAGTTAGGGATAGGGAGGGAGTAAAGGAGGATAGCTTAATAAGAATACTAAATCTTAGTATAGCTATATATATTATAATTATAAAGGAAACGCTAGATAAACTACTATTATAAGGGCTAGAAAAAGTCCTAGGTAATAAGAGCTATTATACTATCTTATCCTAGGTAATTAATAAGGTAGGAATCGTAAATTAACTAAATAATATAACCTTATAATTAGTCTAGGCCTTATAAGTCTAATAATACTTTACGTATATTAGTATTTATAATTACCGGGGTACTAAGTACCTAAAAATAGCCCTAAAAGTATAAACGCCCCTAAGTATTAAAATAATAGTTTATAATTTAAACCTTAAAATAAAGGGAAAGAGGAAAGGAATAATTACTATATACTATATAATAGAGGACCTCTTAGAAGATTAAATTATATAAAGCTATAAACTACTAAAATAAGTATAGGTTATTATTTAAGAAAACGTAAGGAGAAAAAGGGGGGAGTAAGGTAAGCTATAAGGTTAATATAGTTTCCTATAAGATAATAGTATAATCCGGGGGGTCTAGGCTAGATAAAGAGCTTTATAGCGGAGGGTAGTCTATCGAAGAATTAATAAAAAAAAGTAAGAAAAGGTCTTTATTATCCGAATTATTCTATAAAATAGTATTAAAATAAAACTATAGCGCCTAATTAAGTATAAGTTAGGCTACCCGATTATTTAACTCCGCCTTAAATAAAAGGTCCTATTCTTAGTAAGAGAGAGTATTAGGAATAATTATTTATTCCCTAGAGTAATACTTAATCTAGAAATTAAAATAGGATAAATACTCTACCTAGTAGGCCTAGTATTTAAAGAGCTATTAGCGGATTATAAAGTACTCTAAGTTATAATAGTCTATAATAATATCGAAGGAGGAATAATTATAGAATTCTACTTATTATTACTTAAGGTAATAAATAATAATAAGTATTTTTTATTATAAATAGGATAATTATACTCTATAGGAAATAGCTTATAAAAGTAAAATACTATAGGATAAAGCTACCCCTTTTACTTTTAAAAGACTATACTACTTATTATAAAGCTATTATAGTCTACCTTTAGGCGGGTAAGCGAGTTAAAATCCTATTCTATAAGGATTAAAGCTTAGAGAAAAAGGCGCTTTATTTCCTAAAAAGTAATTTCCTAGGTATTACCCTATATAAAGAATTAACCTAACCCGGTTAAATCGGTTAAAAGTATAATAATATTAATATAATTAAAGATAAATATTTAATAAAAATTTATAAACCTAAGGAAGCTATATAAACCCTGAACCGACTTTAGTTAAGCCTAATTAAAGATTATTTAAACCTTCGCTAAGTCCGCCTAAATACTTATATTAATAAGGAGAATAAACCCTAGGTATTTAACTCTTATTATTAAGAATTTATACTTATCCGGGTTAATATAAAGGCTATATTACTATAATCGGCTAAGGATTTACTAAACCTTATATAAATAATCCTCTTTAGTATTAAATAAATAAATAATAATATTATTAATATAAATAGAATAGAACTCGTCGAATAGGCTATAAAGGATACTATTAATATACTATTAAAAGGTAGTTAGAGTATTATAAAGCCTAAAGGGGGTAATTATCTATTTAAAAAGACTATAATAGGTATAAAAAGCCGTTTTTTATTCCTCTCCTTTTATAATCCGGACTTTATAAAACGCTTAAATAATATTAAGCTTAGTAAACTATTTTACGCGTATTATAGTATAAAGGGTATTATTAAGGAATAGAATAAAGTATTAATTAAGGATAATAATTATATTTAATACGTAGTAGTCGGTATAAAAATAAAGCCTGCCTCCCGGCTTCTAGGCAAAGAGGATTAGTATACCTATAAGGGAGTTACTAGGGCGAATAAACCCTTTCTTAAAAAGGTTATAAAGGGTTTTTTTAAAAATAAGGAGTTTTTTATATAATATACTATAAAGGGGTTTAAAAGGAATAGGTAGTTTATTATTATTAGTATCCGGCTAAAATTAAATATAATAATTAATACTAGGCTTATAAGGGTTTAGCTAGTCTATATTTTATTTATAAAATAATAGGATAAAATTATATAATTCGGGGAGGAGGTATTAATATAATTACTAGTCTATTAGTAGGACTTTATCCTAAAGAGCTTTTTCTATATTTATAAGAAATATAGCCTAGATAAAGAGGTCCTATAAACAGGGGAAGGCCTATAAAGAATAGTATAACTCGGTAAGGAAAATAATAATAAGGAGGTAGGGAGCTATAATAAGTTTATTAGCGAGTATAGATAAACGTATAGAGTTAGGGGAAATATATAGGACCTAAGATTAAGTATTATTATATTAAAATCGAGCTTCGTATAGGATAAAAAAGGAATATATATATATTAATTAAGGCTTACCGAGAATAAGGAGGAAGTTAAAATCGGGTATTATATAAGCGATAATAAGCTTAGTAAAAGAAGTAAGCTCTAATAATAACTAGATAATATTTATAATACGGGGTCCTTATATATACTATATAGTACCCTATAAATAATAGGGTAGGATATATTTAATAGGGATATTTAGGTTTAATACGAGCTATTAGCTTATAACCGTATAATATTAATAATCTTTATCTATTAAAGAGTTAATAAGCTCTAAGCAATTTATAATTATAAAGACTAATATCGGGGGGGCGAGTAACCGCGAATAAAGAAAAGACTTAGAATTCTCGTTAATAGTTATTAAAAACCCTAGGGTACTATAATACCCCGAGATTATACTTTTCCCGACTTATTATCCTCCTCTAGGAGGGGTATAATATTTATATAAGTAATATATAGTCTATTAGTAACCGAATACGCGGGAGAATATACTATAATATAAGGATAATATACTATAAAGTAAGAAAATATACTATAATATATATAAACTTTAAAAGTCTAATACTAATTAATAATAAACTTAGGGACTTATTTAGTATACTACTTAGGTACTTTAGAAGAGCTTTTACCGGTTTAAGTAGTATTTATTTAAATATTATTATTAGTATTTATAGCTAGAGCTATAGGGGATAAAGCGGAGAATTATCCTAGTATACTAGGACCTAGAATAAGCGCCTTTTTTATAAGCCGGATAAAATAGGACGTTTACTCGAAGGATTAAGCTAAGCCCTAGAGCTTATAAATAAAAGTAGTATATAACTCTAGTATATTAATTATAATTAAAAGTTCTTAGAGTAAGAGTAAAAGGGAGTTTATAAGCTAGGTAAGCTTAGCCGAGTTATCCTACTTATTAGGATTAGCTATTATAAGTATTACCTCCTTAAATTCGGGTAAAAAGTCGTTAAACTTCTAATTATTATAATATACTAATATACGTAGGTAATCCTATACTTTATATTTCTCTTAGACTATCCTAAAAGTATAATATAAGTAATTAAAAAAATCCTATAAATAATATTACCTATTAGATCCTCCCGCTTATTAAAATACTATTATTTATTATATTTTTAAATTAAGGAGGTAATTAAGAATATAAAGCTATAATTAGTCTATAGTACTAGCCTAGTTTTAAGGCTTATTAATATTATATTAGTAAATAAGTCGGCTTATAAAAAAGTAGAAAGATTCTAGTTTATTATCCTACTTTAGCTAAGTCTCCTATTAGCGAGTAAAAACTAATATAATAAGAGTAGAATCTAGTATAGTTTATACTAGGCTAAAAGGGTTATTTATATAAGGGTAAAAAGCTAGGTTATTAGCCGTATAAGAGTAAAGGGCTAATAATTCTACTTTATAAACCGCTTATATTTATATAAAAACCTAATACCTAGCTACCTAATCTTATTACTAGGAGGCCTAAGTAATAAATAATTCCCGCTAAAGGCGTATAACTTTATTCTATAGTTAGAAGATAATAATAACTATATCTAAAGGGGCGGGGTCTAAGAGCGAGAAACTAGTAAGTTATTCTTCTACCCTAGTTATAGGGAAGTCGTTTAAGGAAGCTATTAAAAGAGAAAGGGTAAGGAAGAGAGAAAGAAAGAAAGGAAAAGTTAACCTTAGATAATATTAAGGGGCTAGGTATAGGGTAGGAGCTCTAATAACTAGACTTAAATAAATTAATCTAAGGTACTAAGCCTAGAGCTAGGCTAACCTATTTAGCTATATATATCCTTTTACTTTATAATAGTTTCTATTCCCCTAAGAGTAGCGGTTAGCCTATACTATATTAGGTTAATCCCTAGAACCGTAGTTCTAACTATTGCGGATATATAAGTGTATAATCCGTATCGCGGGAAACGGGACCCGGTCCGGGCTCCGTACTAAGGCAAGTTTAGGTCCTAAGACTAGAATATAACTAAGGTTAAAGACCCTTATAGTTAACCCTATACTAGCCTATACTACTTAACTTTAGTATAATAGTATAGCGGATTAGAAAGTCTTTTATAGTACTATAGTACTTCTTATCTCTTTAATTCTCTTTAATTAAAGCTATAGTACCTAATAGAATTAGAATTATAATTAATTACTATAGGCTAATTTATTTAAAAACGTATAAAAAGTAAATCTCGTAAGATTCGCTACGAATTCGCAGCCTATTAATTAATCCGTCTTTTTATTTATATATATAAGGTAATAGTATTAAGGCTAGCTATAATCTCGTTTTATAGGTAATAGTAGTAAAGCCAGCCGGATTACTCTTAATAAGGTACTTCTAGGACTATAAGTAACTTCTAAGGCCTCTAGGACTTTATACTATAGATAAGTAGTATAAGCTAGCGTAGGGTTACCTAACCTAGTAGGGATATTAGTATTTTAATCTAGAAGAGGATACGGAAAATAAATAAATAGGGTATAGAAAATAATAATACTCTAAGTAAATACTCTATTTTAATATTTTATAAGTTTTTAATATAAATAAATTATTATTAGTATACTAATATTATATAAAAATATTATTATTAAATTATAATACTCTTTTATAATACTAAGACTTAGTAGTCTTTTTCCTTATTAATTACCTTTTATTCTCCTTAAAATAAAGATAATTGGTTTTTAAATCCCCTATTACAAAAAAACCATACTTGAAATATATAGGTTACTCCTTGTATCTAACCTTGCACTTCTACTGTATTTATAGGAAGTCGTGCTTCGCAATAATGTACACACGTTGAAGGCGAAACGGGGCATGAGTAACTCACTTTATCTACGCCGAGGATCGTACCTTTCCAAGGAAGACCCGCCATGGCTTCGCCCAGACCGGCCTGTCTTGCCTCTGAGTATCTCAATATCGCTTCTCGTCAGGGCTGGTGCCGGTAAGTGAGCTCCCCTCAGAAGCATCGACTTATGGGCTTGGGAAGGAGCCGGCATATCGTAGTAAACACTGCGTTGCAGCTTTAGTAAAACCTTCAGACTCATGACCAAATCTTTCACATCATACCTTAGAGACCGGTCATAGTCCAGGTCGGGCATTGCATTTCGTTGCAGCGGATATCGAAGCATTCCGTGAGGAACATAATTGTCTCTTTTCTCGACCCTGCCACTCAGACCCTCACTTGTCGTCACGTTGAGCTTAATCTTGGAAGGGCCCTGGCGTTTTGAATAAAACTTGGTAAGAACTTCGTCGTATAAGCTCTCATGGCTGTCAGCGAACAGGAGGACGTCTCGTCCCGTGCTGTTTCGAAGCTTATCCTCGGGGGAAAGCATAGGGTACAGGCGCTGAACGGCCGACAGGAGGCGAGGCATATCAATGAAGGGTAACAGCGCTACACCTTGCCAAGCCATCTTTTTGCCGTTCAGGTCAATCTCGAAATCTTCCGGGTAGAAGTCGATGATCTCGCTGTCTTTGCTGGTCATGAGCTCGTGAAAGACTTCCGGGAGTGAGTGACGGGAGGCAGCCGGCAGCACGCTCATGAGTTGCTCGAAAGGCTTCGAGACATAACCCCTGTTGAAAGAAAATGCCATGTCGGCAAGATTTTGGAAGTCGGCCGCGAACGGCGCGTAGTGATACGGGTAATACCAATCCCAAGAAGGACATCCTTGAAAATAATATAGCAGTACCCATGCCAGTCCCTCGGCATAAGCCCGAGCTACCTCGTGGCGAAAGGATAAATCATTAGGGTCCTTATTAAACTTCTGTTGGTAATATCGGTCTGCGTATCCATCTTCCCCGAGCCGGACACAGTCCACCGGGCCTTCAACGGATGCGTTTGCCGGTGAAACTGACTTGTTATTTGGAGGGATGGTATCAACATCTGCCGCACTAGATTTCTTTCGTTTTCCCAGTATAGAAGTGGATTGCTCGTCGTTGAGTTGTGTCCTGAGCACGCTTGCCGCACTTTTATTGGCCAAATTCGCGTCTTCACGAGGGCCCCGGTTGACAACCGTGTCATGTGTGATAGGACGAGGCGGCTGATTAGGATAAGACGCAATTGGATGAAGCTGAAGGCCACGAGCTGGGTCAAAATGCCCGTTCTGACGAAATCTGTGGGCATCGCCTCGATGTTCTGAAACGGCATGGCCATCCCCATGGAGCTTTCTTCGCTTGGAGTTTGCCTCACGTCGATCCTCTTGTTCTTTGCGACGCTTTAAGATTGCGTTCTCCTGCTTCGCCAAATCTCTCAATATGCGCTGTGCTCGGTCCCAGACGATATGGCCGTCTTGAGTTACGTATCCGCCCATCTGCGGCAGGTTATCTCGCCATATCGTCGTCAAAGTATCAATACCGTGCTCTCGAATTTCCAGTGCCGGTAAGTGTGGAAGGAAGTCGTTTCCCACAAAACAGCACATAAAGACCCAGTCGTCAATGGCGCGTTCCAGGTCGAAACGAAACTGAAGACCAGGAACATAAAGCTCAGCAGCCAGGTACTCTCGAAGTATTGAGACATGCAGCCATATGAATGGTTTGAGGCAACTGCCAGTGAGGCTGCCTGGCACTGCTTCACTCTCCTGCTTTCCCTTTGACTCGCCGCGACAGTTGCGTGCCTCGTGGCCCTTTTGACCGCACAGTTTACATGGCCGAAACTTGCTATCCTGGAAGAAGACATCCTCTCGCAAGACCCTAAAATGAGGTTCATGCGTCGCAAGTCCGAGCATAATGAGATCGGCGTCCAGCCCATAGATAACGTGTCTGGTATTTGGATCGTAGTCGGGAGAGGCACGTTGCGATCGTACAAATGACATAATCTTGTGCTCGCCTTCGCCAGGTATGGTGGCGTCGGAGATGATAATTTTCAACTTCGCCCAGGCCGGATCAGTGTTGAGCTTGTATTGGCACCAGTAGCGTAAACTCATGGCGAGAATGTCCATGAAGGGAGTTCCAGGAGTGATGACATTGGAGTCGAACGCTTTTTTTGCAATACTTTCCAGGTCTGCGTCGGGTGGCGCAGCGTCTGTTTTCTGACGCAAAAGCTTCAGAAGCTCCTGCTTATCTTCTTCCTTCTGCTTCGCCTCCTGGGCCGAACGGAATCTTCTCGATCTCTGTTGATTCATCTTTGCGCGAGGAGCCACTCCGTCTATGTGAGGGGTTAGTTAACCTCGACTCGAATGATGAACGCTCAATGTTATACATACCAACGGCGATCATGAGGATCTTGCGAGGGCGGACCATATTAACCACGCGATCGGTGTATTTAAATACTTCAAGCATCATTTCCTCCTCGTCACTAGGAGCGGGCCTATCCTCTGGGTGCGAACACGGGTGTACGATGCCATTCATGTCGAGGTAGAGATTGTCGAATTCTTCCCCATTCGGATT
This sequence comes from Ophiocordyceps camponoti-leonardi (nom. inval.), assembly GCA_003339455.1. Lineage (NCBI taxonomy): Eukaryota > Fungi > Ascomycota > Sordariomycetes > Hypocreales > Ophiocordycipitaceae > Ophiocordyceps > Ophiocordyceps camponoti-leonardi. The sequence continues at coordinate 13,797 of PDHP01000267.1, read as the reverse complement.
GGGAGACGTGGTGTCGACAGGGATGACGCTTCCATCCGCAAGAGTTACCGGCTGTTCTTCCCGAACAGCAGATATGATCTTTGGATACTTGTTCGAAAGCCATCGGAAGGCGGCCGGGATGCCCATTTCGACGGCAATTAATTGGCAGTTGAGGATGAGGGAAAGTATATGTACGATTCGTGATGCTAAAGAGAAGACTTGTCTTAGGGAGTGGCGCAGAGATGAGTCAGCAACAGCATACCTACCTCGGCACGTGCAGGGAGCGGGTCGAGTGTTACCGTACGGAGAAAGTTTCCGCGTTGGCTTAAGAATTACCCACCCTTTCTGCTCGTGCCTTTTCTTTCTAAATTTCGAAACCCGGGTCTTCGAGACGTTGAAATCAACAAGACTTTCTTCAAAAGAACGCGGCTCCTTAACAATCCTCGGTCCTTGTCCTTCTTCAACTCCCTATAGCCTGTTCTTCATTTTCCCAGAATGTCAAGCGCTAGCGGTGGCGACGCGACTCTTTGCGAGGAAAGCTTCACAATCACGGACTATGACCAGTCCAAATATGATCGTGTTGCGCGGATCTCGTGCACCTCGAGCGATACGCAAACGATCATGACCCTTGATGTCAATATCGAGCTCTTTCCGTGCGCCGTATCCGATTCTCTGCACGTGGTCCTCACAACTACGCTGTCGCCCGACGGCACTAAGGAGGATGAAAAGGGCTGGCGCGACACCGGCAAAGGAGGCGACGGGCCGCCAAGCATAGCGGACCTGTTCGATTATGTGTGCCATGGCAAGATTTATAAGTTCGAAGAGACGTTTGATGGGAATACAATGTAAGTCGCCTCGACTTTGGTATTCTAGACGCGTCAAACGAAGCTCACGGCGGTGTCCCCACAGCAACGCATACATCTCGTTTGGGGGCCTCTTGATGTCGCTGCAAGGTCCCGTTAAGAAGCTCACACCATTGCGTGTCGACTACGTATACCTCCTGATCAAACGATAATATTCATGGGTGAATCTTTCTATGATATTTCGGCTTGGGGTTGGTCTTCAGCTTGCAAGCCCAGTGTTCTCCCAGATTCAAGGTATTTTCTTGTTTTTTTTTTCTTCTTCTACAAACTAGTTGTAGAGTTCTTGACTTGATGCCAGTCTTCCTTGTGCGGACCAGGGAATGGTAGGTACCGATGCATTCTTTGTTTAATAACGTCAAGATTAGGAGTGTCGGCGTCCTTGATGATCCCGTGACGTGTGAAGAAATCCAGGATCACTAATGCCGAATTCGGTTTATACCGTCCATCGGCCATGTCCGCCCGAATTTGGTCGACGTCACAGAGAAAGAACTGCTCAGCTTCGCCATCTTTGGGTTTCGGAATTATGTGAGACGGTAGATGAAGGTCATACACCCATTGACATTCAGGATATATGAGGCCATCTTCGCCCACTTGAGCCTCGTCGGTAATGTAAATATATGTGACGGTACCAACGCTGCGAACGAGGTGACCAATGAGGTCCACAGAGAGGCTGGCCTCCTCGTCGGCTTCGCGGAGTATGCAATCAGAAGGTTGTTCACCAGTTGCTAGACCGCCGGCGGCAGTGTTGTCGAGCATGCCAGGAAAAGTAGATTTGTTTGCAGCGCGCTTGGCAACCCACAACTTGACGCCATATGGAGCAGAGGCATCCGATACGTATGCCGTTAGGTGCGCCCCGAACTGAACTGTGCCGAATAGTCCTATCGCCGCCCTTTCGACGCTGAAGATAATTTCTCCTTTGCGGCCGTAGACAGGATAAACTTCGCCTCTCCAACGTCGTAGAAGCTTAAAAGTATCATGATCGCGCCAATAATGTACCAGGCCGGCGATGGCTCTGGATCTCTCCGCTTCCGTGTGGAGTTGAAAGAGTAGAACGGTGCGCTTGTTCTCGTCGAAGTCCATGGGGCCACGCACCGTGGCTGGGACACGCAGGAGCTCTCGCACTACGCGATCCAGCATATAACCAATCGGATAACGCCCTTCGTCATCTTCCCAGAGAAGAATATGCAGATTGTTGCGAGCCAGTTCTGTTATAGTGGAGGTGATGGCGTCATCTTGTATATATGGAAATCTATAAGATGAGGTTAGGTTCAGCGTGGTAAATCTCTTGACGGTGGAGGGAGACCCGATGCGACAATGCGGCTGACAGACTTATCCACAGCGTCAACGATGTTCATTTTCGAGAAAAGGCCCTACGTTTATTAGACAGAAGGCTTGCGATCGGTATTCGCAAAATAAAGTAGCAGCGTAGCCTGTTACAAAGAAAGGGCTTGGTCGAGATCACGTGCTCCGCTCGAATCCCTTTGACCCCCCTATAGTATGTATGTACAGTTGGAAGGGTTTCGCAGGCACCTATCTTCTGGCATACCACTCCGGGCATTAACCAAACGCAGTCTCCGAGATGAGCCGCAATAGCTCGTTGCATCAAAAACCTTCAGGCACCCTGTTGTTCCCTCCATGGATACTAGAGAAGATGCCACGCCCTCGAGCGGACCGCCATACAAAATGCACAAGTTCAGCTTGTATGAAACGGCCAGTCGCTACTACGTCGTTGGAGTCGACGTGAGTGAGACGAGGTACAGAATCTTGAAGATTGATCGGACTACCGAAGGGACCGACCTCAACTTAACCGACGACAAAATCGTGTATAGCCTGAAGGAAATGAATCAACTGCTGGATACGATCGACGATGGAAACCGCGGGACTGGCGGCATCAAGCTCCGTTGCAGCACCTGGGGCATGCTAGGCTTCATCAAATTCACCGGACCGTTCTACATGCTGCTCATCACGAAGAAAAGCACGGTTGCAATGGTCGGTGGTCATTATATTTATCAGGTAGAGGGTACCGATCTGATCCCTCTCACGCCAGGACGATCAAAACCGGATACCAGAAATACTCAGGAGCAACGGTTTCTTGCCATCCTCAATAACCTGGATCTCACAAGATCCTTTTATTACAGCTACTCTTATGACGTGACCCGTACATTGCAGCATAACATCACCAGGGCGAGGGCAGCCGTTGTGAATGGCATCCTTCCACCCCCATGCGATGACTTCAGTGCCATGTTCGTATGGAACGACTATCTGCTTCAACCGGCTGTAAAAGCTCTCTCTAATGCTTATGACTGGTGCCGACCGATTATACATGGCTATATAGACCAAGCTGGTGAGTCAACAGATATAGAACGAGCTCCCTCCCTCCCTTGCGTTGCACGAAGTAGACTCATGCTTCGTTTCAGCACTATCGATATACGGCCGCACCGCGCACATTACCGTTATCGCTCGTCGCTCTCGTTTCTTCGCCGGAGCCAGGTTTCTGAAGCGCGGTGCAAATGATCTGGTATGTGATAGCACAAGGCTCTCATGTCCTTTGCTAACCCGAGCTCGCTCACAAGGGCTACGTCGCCAACGACGTGGAGACCGAACAAATCGTTGCCGAGTCTCTCACGACATCGTTCCACGCTCCTGGGCCTCGGTTCTACTGCAATCCCCAATACACCTCATACGTACAGCACCGCGGGAGCATCCCCCTGTATTGGACCCAGGACAGCACAGCAGTGACGCCAAAGCCGCCGATTGAACTGAACCTCATTGATCCATTCTACTCTGCCGCTGCTCTTCATTTCAACGACTTGTTCAGGCGCTACGGGGCCCCAGTGTACGTGGTCAACCTTGTGAAGGCGAAGGAAAGACAGCCGCGGGAGTCTAAGCTGCTGGAGGAGTATACGCACGCGATCAATTACCTCAACCAATTCTTACCACCCGGGAAGAAAATAATACACAAGGCATGGGACATGAGCAGGGCGTCCAAGGTCCGCGGTGGAGATGTCATTGGCAACTTGGAGATTATTGCTGAATCTGTCCTCGCTACCACCGGCTTCTTCCACAACGGGGACGGCCTTACGAGTCCCATGTCAGCTCAGAATGGTGTGGCCCGGACGAATTGCATCGACTGCTTGGACCGGACAAACGCGGCCCAGTTCGTCATTGGCAAACGAGCGTTGGGCCACCAGCTACATGCCCTGGGCATCCTAGCTGACACCTTCCTGCCGTACGATACGGATGCCGCCAACCTCTTCACTCACATGTGGCACGACCATGGTGATACCATTGCCGTGCAGTATGGTGGGTCGCAGCTGGTCAACACTATGGAAACGTACCGGAAAATCAATCAGTGGACCAGTCATTCCCGCGATATGATTGAAAGTTTCAAACGATATTACAACAACTCATTTCTAGATAGCCAACGTCAAGAGGCCTACAATCTCTTTCTGGGCAACTACATCTTCACTCAGGGGCAACCCATGCTCTGGGACCTCGCCACTGATTACTACCTCCATCATGCTGACCCCCGTGATTGGTCTGCAGCGATGCAGACCGACTACATTCGCTGGTACAACGGAACCCATCTGGAGGCGAGACCGACCCCTCCGTTCACTCGAATGCGTGAACCAGCAGCATCACTACCTGTCGATCATATCGACGACTTTTGGCTGGAGTATTATCGGCCATGTACCTTGTCCTCCTTCCCTAAAATGTTCGCATACAAGATGAACTCCACTATCAAGTATATCCCGTTGAGGTCGACGCAGGATGGGAGATACGATCTTAGTCCTTTTCGAGTACGCACAGATGGCGACTTCGAGGGCGATAAAAAGAAATGGAAACAGGAAACTGCGCCTTCCAGTCAGTTTCATTCGCCGCGGATCGTTGCCGGAGACGATGATACTATTTCAACAGCTTCTGGCCGGACGGCGACCAAGGGAATGTCGTTGCAGCGGTGGCTTCAGCCGGCATCAGACAGGCCTTCAGGGATCTCATCGGAAATCGACGAAGCATCAGCGGATGGTCCGTTGCCGTACGACTGCGGTACTTCAAGACCGACGCTGCTCGAAAGAGTCAAAGATGCACAGTGGACTTTCAGAAAAGCCGTACATGATTCGCTTAACCCGTCCGTCAAAGAGCAAGAGGCAGCCGATTACGAGCGGTATATCTGCCATCCGCAAAACCTGTCACTCGTTATCTCGGACGATGTCCTGGTTGAAGTTGATGATGGAGGAAACTGTGGCTACACCAACTTTCTAAATGAAGGTCTCTTAGCAGCAGCTACGGAAGAAGCCTATGGAGAATTGTCGAGGGTGGGCGAAAATCCCCTGACGGTAACCGAGGAGGATGGTTCGAAAAAAAGATACAAGGCCTATCAGAAGTGGCTTCACGGCAAATCCTTCTTCAAACAGCAACCTCTGGACTGAAGGTCAATACCGTTTCTATGTGGCAGTGTGTAGTGGAATATGCAGATGTAGCTATCCAACACTGTTAAGCAAAGAAGCCATACGGGGCTCTCTTGATAGCATGTCCGACATTGTATCGGCTCGTGCCTCATGATTGTGGCCTTGAGCTATGTTTTTAATGAGCCTCAAAGTTGAGACAAGCGTAGGAAGCACGGCAGAACGTTGTTCCTCAGTCGCCGAACTGTCTAGCGCTTCCTGGTCACCCAGGGCTATCCAAGAAACAATGGCAATGCGAATGGCCTGGTCCGCGTAGCTAACTTCGGTGAACCTCGGCCAGCAACAAATCAGGACAGCGTTCAGAACCTCCAAGGCGGCCATGACAGTGGATGAGCGTGAGATAACTGATGATTCCATAGTTACGGATTCAATCAGGCAGAGAATATTCTAAACAGTTAGCAGCGGTGGAACGTGTAAATGCAGTTCCCTTGGTTAATTACCTGGATGTGCTTCACGGCATGAATGCCTAACTCGGAAACAGTCATAGCCAAGTTGCGCATTAGTATCTGAACAGCAACTGGGTTGTCGGAGGCATGACGATAGACAGTCACAATGCCATCTCTGATGATCCTATCCAGTGAATGTCGCTTTTCTTCAATAGCTTGTCCTCCGTCGGCTAACCGCAGAAGGACACTATAAGCTTCGGACAGTAAGATGGCAGGCTCCTGCTCTTTGACCGAGCCAGAAATGAAGTAAAGTGAAGGGTAGACTGCGTCTTCGAAAACTTTCCTGATTCCAGTCGTTGTTAAAATGCGTTGAGGGCACTTGCACAAAAAGCAGCGTAAAATCTGAAGCCCCTTAATTCTGAAGCGAGGCTCCGGGTTATCGATCAGTCTGAGCAATATTGACAACAAGCCGGGCCAATGGTCTGCGAGAAATTTCGGCTTCGGTGTTGCATTGTTCAGTCTTGAGTACCAGCGGCTCCAAGTCTGAGACTCACGTTCGTCTGTTGCATTGCCCACTGCAGGTTTGACGCGACTGTGAAGATGCTTTCTGCCCGGCTGGTTATGCAAGTGCCTCCAGATGCCACGGATGAATGTGCCAAGATTGGTTGAATGCAGTCGATCATTAACGGGTCCAAGATGAAGGCCGCCAAATCATCCATTTAAAAAAAGCTGTCGATAGATGAAAATAATACTATGTCAGCCTTCCCTGATAAGAACTTTCACTTCGCCCCCCCTTCTCACGTACCTAGGTAATTAAAATAGAGTATTACTACGGAGGCAGTACGGGCGACTATAAGGCAGACTGTCTCAAAACCCAAAATAAGGCCCTGGTTTTGAGAATTTGGAAGGTTAAATGGGAGTATGCCAATGTGACTTTTGGGTAGAGCAAAACTCCTTTCATACCTTAGCGGGCGGGGGGGTGTTTTTGGACAGGTAGTCTGGAGGCATTTGCCCAGAGTAACATCCGACAAGCGGGTCATAGCAGCTGGCAAGGGGGGGTAATAGCCAATAAGAAGCCGTTCACAGGTTCTGGTGCATATAAAGGTATATCTAGCTATTAACGCTAAAACTGCTATTAGCCCACGTTTCCTGTCTAAGGATTAATATCTATTGTTATTTATAGAAATTTATTATTATTTGTAAAAATCTATTGTTATTTATAGAAATCTACTACTATTTGTAGAAATCTGCTACTATTTGTAGAGAGATTTTATACGTACGGATAAAAAGAAGGTAGGAAAAAGAAGGTAGGAAAAAGAAGGTAGGAAAAAGAAGGTAGGAAAAAGAAGGTAGGAAAAAGAAGGTAGGAAAAAGAAGGTAGGAAAAAGAAGGTAGGAAGAAGAAGGTAGGTTAATAATACTAAAAAGTGGCTATAAAAAGCAAATATAGCTTCGTGGCTTAGTTGTTAAGGTTTAAGTAGAAATAAAAGAGGTTGTCTATTCGATTCCTCGTAGGTGTGATTTTTGTAGTCCGTAGCCGTAGCCATAGCCGTAGCCGTAGCCGCGGCCGTAGCCATAGCCGTAGCCGCGTGTATAAAATAAAAGTACCTTGTAGAGAATAATACAAAGTACCGGAGCCTATACCTAGAGTACTAGTCCGTACCCAAAGTACTAGTACGAAAATTTTTTTACTAGTACTAATACTAGTCCGATAGCTTTTTATTATACACCCTACTACGGATACACACGGCCCGGTAGCCTAGGGCTTTAGCCTAGTTATATGCCTAGTATTTCCCATATATATTTATAGGCTCTAGACTAGTCTATAGATATAGCTAGAGTATATATATATATATATATATTCTATACTATTAATTTATATAGTATATTATATTAGGTTATAACCCTTTTATACTTTTAGTATTAAAGGACCTCCTAGGACTCGATTAAAATATATCTTAGTCCTTTTTATTAGTTAATTAGGTAAATTAGTAACTTACTCGTATTAAGAACGCGGCTAATCGTTATTTTTTACCCGGTAAGTACTTATTATTTTAAAAATAGTATAATCCCTACTTCTTAGTAGAATAATCCCTATAAATTCGTAGTATAAACCTATATTATTAGGCAAGAACCTACCTTATTATAGATCTTAAATAACCCCGGATTCCTTATCCCTATTAATAGGATATTAACCTTAAAGATAATAGAGAAGGAGACCCCTAGGATAAATACGTTTATCGTTATACTAAAGTTATATACTAATTTTCTAGCCTAGTATACTAGTATTAATATTTATATCGACGAATTAGGCTTAAAGGATTATATTACTAAGCCTAATAGCGGTAAGCCTACCTAGCCCTTAGAAGAGGCTCTCGACGAATAGCTATACGAAGAATAGATAGTTAAACGTCTTCTAATCTTGTATATTAATAGATTAATTATAAATAAAATATTCTAATACGCTTAAAGTAAGAAGAGCTCTACCTATAAGATATATAAAGTAATCGAGAGAGTAACCTAGAATCTCCCTAAGGCGCGGATCTTTATATTAATTATAGAGTTCTTTACCCTTAAGGTATACGATTTTACTATATTAAACGCTTTCCTTACGCGCTTTAATACTCTTTAAGCTTAAATTATTATTATATTCCTAGAGTTTATAGATAAGCTCTTTATACTTATACTAATTATAGTAATTAAGGAGTATTACCCCTTCCTTTACGGGTAATAGTCCGCTATTTTTAAAATAAATAAAACCCCTACGAGGGAGAAAGCTCTTTACCTTTTATATAGAGAGGTAAACGCTAAGCTATTAATAAATAATAGTAAATTAGTACTTATAACGGGTAAAGGGAATTAAGCTTTAGGTAAAAATAATAATACTCGTAGTACTCCTACCTCTAATAAGACCCGTAGTAGCGTTAAGTATTATAGAAGGGATACCGGTAAAAAGCGTATACTTAAATACGGATATAAGGTTCTAAAGGATTCTATCGGGTATTAACCGGATATTTACTAGAGAAAGTACTTATACCTAATCCCTTATAAACTTCGTAATCGTAGTTAGGCTAAATAGTTCTTTATAAACGCTACGAATAAGCTATAACCCGCTACCTTAGAGGCGGTAACTATAGCTAGCTAAACGTATTAAATAATAGTTATTTAGGAGGGCGTTATACTTAAGAATACTATAGTATATAACTCGGGTACTAGGAATTATATTTTTAATAATACTAAATAGTTTATTAAAATAGGTAAAGCCCGTATATTTCCGCTATTCCGCGTTATAAACGGCGGGACCCTTACTTATAAAGGTAAAGGGAAGGTTAAATTCTAGCTTAAAAATAGTTTTTTCGCTAAAGTATTAAACGTTTTCTACTACCCTAATATACTTATTAACCTACTTAATAGTATAATCCTACGAAAGAAAAATATTATCGTAAACCTTAATACTAACTAGCTTATTTTTCAAGATATAAAACGATAAATCTATTATTTTTCTAATAACGCGGGTAATCTACGTTTATAGAGCGTTATTCCTATTAATAATAGTACGCTTTAATTAACCGCTTTCCCCTATAAAATATATAAGAAAGGTAGGAAAAAAGATTTCCTAATTATATATAAAAGGCTTAGTTATACCTTATTTAAAAGGGTACTCGCCGCCTATAAAAAGGCGGGCCTTAAGCTTAATCGATATATAGTTAATAATTTCTACTATATAGCCTATATTTTAGCTAAAGCTAATACGCTTATTAGCCGTAAATTACTCGCCCGGCTTATAAGGTTCCTTTCGATTGTTTTTTAGGACCTAATTAAGTATTAACCGGTTAGATTTAGCGGGGCCTATTATAGTCTATACGGAATCGATACTTATACGCGTTTTTAATAGATATTCGATATTCGTAAAAAGGGAAATACCCTTCCTCGCCTTTAGGGGTAGAAACGATAGGCAGAGAATACCTTAGGCGGCCTTAAGGTTATTACTATAGTCTTTAATAATATATAGGAATTTTATAATAATACTCTTCGTATATAAGTAGAAAAAGAGGGCTTTACTTTTTAATATTTAGTACCCTATTATCCTTAATAGAATAGCCTCCCTAAACGTATAGGATAAATACTTTTTACGATAGCCCGTACGATTTATTTTTATACTAAGCTCCCTATAATACTATAGCCGTTTTTTATACGATTAGTAATATATATTACGAATCTATTACTTATACGGAGTTAGAAATCTCCCCTCGAACGTATTTTTAAAGAGCTTCGACTCCCTTATACCTTCGATATTTAATACCTTTATACGTAGGGCTATATAGTATATATTATAATCCCTAAAAAGAAGATTACTCGTACTAATAAGATAGCTCCTCGAGCCTAAAAGGGTTATTTAGTCGGTATAGAAGGCCTCTATAGATATATTTTTCGTATTTAGCTACCCGACTAGAATAAGGTTATCCGTACCTATAATATCCGCTTTTATAATCGCGGATAACCGGATACTCCTTAGGCGATTAAATTCGAAGCTCGCCTAAAGGAAGCTATTATTTCTATACCTTTAGTACCTATTACTCGCTATTAAAGGTATCCTACGGAGGGAGGTACTATAATAAAGGTTAAGAATAATAAAGAGTATTAATTATAATAGGTATGATTCTCGACTCCGCTTAATAATAACGGGAAAGGGCCTTTAACGCCCGATTTAATACTTAATAAGCGTTTTCCTCGATAAGACGATTCGAACGAATATAGAAGGATAGGGAATAATTCCCTAGCCCTTATTATAGTAATCTTATAAGATAATATATTCTAAAACGAGATTCTAATAGGTATTAACCTTTACTCTAATAACTCTAAACTTAAGGCTAAATAGCCCTTTACCTAAATTACCCCTACTCTTATTATTAAGAAAACTAGGTACTCTAGCGCTAAAGTCTAGGGTATAGCCCTAATATATTGATTAAAGAGGATTCGATTACGATTAACCTCTACCGATTATTTATAGCCGGGATCCGGCTATAAAAAGATAAATATCCTCGAGGCTATTAATTTATCTAAATCCCTTATCCTAGGTATTCTCGGCGCTAAAGCCCTAATCGGGTATACTCCTTAGTTATTTACTAAAGCTAAAAAGTATTCTAATTATAAAATATAGTAGTTTCCCGCGATAAGGAAGGAGATAGAGAAGCTCGATAATAAGGGCGCTTAGGACTTAGTTATTCGACTACGCGGTAAGCGCGTTCTATAGGGATAATAGGTATATATAGAGAAGCCTTAATAAGGCGCTCTACTATTAGTAAAGGCCTATTAGGTCGTACGAAAAAATCGCGACCCTATTAAGCAACCCCTTAAATAAGTTTATACTATAATAGTATATTAATCCTTAGTCCGGGTATTTCTTACCCTTATTACTATAGCCGACCTCGAATAAGCCTAGTTCGATATCGTAAATATATTTATTAATACTAAACTTAACGAGGAAGTATACGTCGTTTAGCCTTATAGCTTAGAAAATAGGTTAGGAAGAGTCTATCGACTATAAAAAGCCCTTTATAGGTATTATATTACTCTACGTTAATAGTTTAATAAAGCCTACGTAGACCTTTAGTCCTAAGGCTTTATATAAATAGATTCTAAGCTATATTTCTTCTATTATAAAAATAATACCCTTTTACTCCTTTATATTAACGATATCCTAATCGCTATACTAACGTAGGCTACTATAGCCGATAAGGCTCGACTTCTTAATAATTTATACGAAATAAAGTACCTTAGTAAGCCTATGCGTTTTCTAGGCCTTAAGTTTGATCGAGATCGCGTTTTAAAGACGATATAAGTCTATTAGACTACGTTTACGACGAAAATACTCGAGCGATTTAACGCCCTAGGGCTTAGCCCTATATAGTCGACTTAGCCTACTAAATATATAATCCTATATAATTAACGAGAATAAGAAAAAGTAATAAAAACGGACCTTTAGTAATAATAGACTAGTAGTTTAAATTAGCTAATAATAAGTATACGCCCTAATATCGCTTTTACTATTAGAAAGCTCTACGAAGGGAACCTTTATCTAATATATACTTATACTATCGCTCTATAATATCTTTTCCGCTATTTTAGTAGTACGATGTTTTTTAGTATTACCCTTAGGGGTAATAATCCCCCTATAAATCTTCGTTTACGTATTTATTCGGACGCCTTCTTCGTTAATAATAAAGAAACCCGCGTATTAATAGCGGGATACGTTATATTCCTTACGGGAGGATTAGTCGCTTAGCGATCTAAGCGATAAATATTCGTAATAACCTCCTCTATAGAGGCGGAGTTTATCGCTCTTCTTCTAGTAGGCCTTACGGCTATATAGTATTATCGAATTCTCGAAGAGGCCGGATATCTATAATTAATACCTATTATTATATATATAGACTCGTAGAACGCGCGTATAGCCGTTCTAAATCCGCGTAATCGAGCGCGTATATAGTATATCGATATACGATATCGCTAGGTTATAGAATACTATAAGAAGGGCTTCTTCTTACTCTATTAGGTTAATACGATAAAGATAATAGCGGATAGCCTTATAAAGGCCCTCCTTTAGGAGAAATACTCCCGTTTTATTTTATAATTATAGATAACTCCTATAAGGGAGGTCTAGTACTACCCTTAACTATAGAAACGTGCCGCGCTATACGGCGGGTATAGGTTTAACGAAAACGTATTACGCCTTCGGGCGGGTAGTAGGCTATAGATTATTAAGGATAGCTATTACCTTATGTATTATTTTTAGGACCTAAAATACTATATATTTTCGTTTTAACTAACGATATAGTATTATTAATAGCTTTATATTTAGTAGTATGCCTAGCCTAGGGAGAGGTATTATATACCCTACTATAGATATATACGGCCTGGTAGCCTAGGGCTTTAGCCTAGTTATATACCTAGTATTTCCTATATATATTTATAGGCTCTAGACTAGCCTATAGATATAGCTAGAGTATATATATATATATATATATTCTATACTATTGATTTATATAGTGTATTATATTACTTTTAACGACCGATAGATTTCTAAATCCTAATATCTTAGAAAGGTTTTTCTATCTACTGTAAGTAATACGACGGATAATAGCTGTCGGCGACGTACTCGTATTTATACCCCCTGTCCAAAACCCCCCCCCTGCCCGCTAAGGTACTCGAGGTATTCCTATACGTCCTCTTGTATCTTATAGCTTTTCTACTAGCCCTTACCGCCTTCCCCTTCTAGAGCCATAGCCTCGTAGAGAAGGCTATAACCCTAACCCTAGGTAATCCCTCCGGATTTTCTTAGCTAGATTAAGCTAAAAGTAAGCTAGAAGTACTTCTTCCCTAGAAATAGCTATTTTCTATAGGGAAAAGAGGCTAAATACCTCTTTCTTACTTTCTAGCTTTCTTCTAGCTCTTTTACTAGATAGCTCCCTAATCTTTATATTACTTTCGGCTATAAGAAGGAAAATACTAAAATCAAGGATTATAACCTATTTTTTAGCCTTAAATAAGCATAGGTATTAAGAATCTAAAGCCGTAAAAGGAAATATATTTAAATATATATAAAATCCTTTTAATTACTCTACTTAGGCGGAAATATATAGATTAAATAGTTAAAAATAGTTTAATAGCTAAAATTAATTATTTTTTTATTTTTATAGGGTTTTTATAAGCTATAATAGCTTCTTATTAAAATACTTTCCTATTTTTTAAAACTAGGGCTTAAGAGGGGTAAGTTATATACTTATACTAGGGGCGATTTCTTCTTTTAGTTAGTACTTACCCTATTAAGTAATAAAACCCTTTTTCTCCCTTTTTCTTCTTTATTCTCCTTTTATAAATATAAAATATTTTCTATTAAAATAGTATATATAGTATATAAAATAAGTATTATAAATATTATAAATATTATAAGTATTATAAGTATTATAAGTATTATAAGTATTATAAGTATTATAAGTATTATAAGTATTATAAGTATTATAAGTATTATAAGTATTATAAGTATTATAAGTATTATAAGTATTATAAGTATTATAAGTATTATAAGTATTATAAGTATTAT
>PDHP01000266.1:0-40552 GCA_003339455.1 Ophiocordyceps camponoti-leonardi (nom. inval.) | reverse complement strand
ATAATAATAATAATAATAATAATAATAATAATAATAATAATAATAATAATAATAATAATAATAATAATAATAATAATAATAATAATAATAATAATAATAATAATAATAATAATAACGATAATAATAATAAGCTTAGTCTTATCCCTCTCTCCCCCCCCTTATTATAATAAGTTACTACTTATTTTAACCCTATCGCTATATTATCTAAGGCTTATTTCTAGTTTATTTAGGAATTATCCTTAAATAAGCTAAGGATAAGTATAAACTTAGAATAAAATAATATCGAAGTTAAGTCGATATTAACTAGGTTTTAAGTTAAAATTATACTAATTTCTAGTCGATATAGTACCTACCTTTGCTTTTACTCGTAGTTATAGTAGTTTTACTCCTAGTTAGGCTCCTACCCCTCCTCCTCCCGCTCTATTAATACCTTAGGCGTTTCGATTCTTAACCCTAGCCCCTATTATACTAACCCCTGCCCCCCCCCTATAATACTATTATTTACTTAGTAGCGTATTATAGTATATAGGATAGTTTATCGGGTTATCCTCTACCTATTATATATTAGTAGATTATTAGAATAGCCTTCTTTAATAAATACGTATTAGGAGTAAATATTAGCGAAAGTAAAGGCTTACTACCCTTATAAGAAGGCGGGGATATATTATAATACGGTATAAACTCCTCTTTAAGTATATAGAACTTATAAGATTATTAGCTAATTTTAAGGATATAATCCCTAGTATTAATTACAGGTCCTTCCGCCGCCCTTAGTAAATTCGTTTCGGCGAACTACTTACTAAATATAATATAAAAGGATAAGGTATATTTAATTTTACTTTAATATTTTATTAAACTCGATTTAAAATTATACTAAACTTAAGCTAATATTATATAATATTCGAATATAGTTTATCCTATATTAACCGCTTATCGGAATACTTATAATAATCGTTTTTAATTTTTCTTTTATCCTTATTATTTTTCTTTTATCTTTTTTTTTCTTTTATTTTATTTTTCTTTTTTACTTTTATTCGAATATACCCGTTTTTATATATTTAAAAGTCTATATATTTATAAAATTAGTATTATAATTACTAAGTAAAAATATATTTTACGAAATAAGTATAGTTAAAACTAATTCGAATAGGAGTTAACTTTAGATTAAAGTTAAGTCGACTTTAAGTATATATCGAAAAAGAATCGAAAAGAAATTAAGTTGAAATCGATAAAAACTCTAATTAAAACTAGAGAAAAGCCGATTTAAAAAAGCGAGTAAATAGTATTAATTTATAATAGGTATTTACTAAGTACTATAGAACTATTTTATTAAAATTAAACTAAATACTAGTAAAAGTATATTTAAATTTATTAAAAATAACTATAGTTTTTAGGATTCTACTAAATATATAACTTTTATTATCTAAATTATTCTTTTATTCTAATAAAATAGTATTAAGTCTAGTATTATATAAAGTATATAATTATTCTTAATACTAATTAGTATTAATTAGGTATTTTTATTACCCTATTAAGTATAATAATATACTTATAAGGTAAATAATATAAAATAATAAATAAGAAATAAAAAAAAAGGAATTATTATAAGGGAGTACTCGGAATATTACTTACGACTAATAAGTATAAGTAATATAATATAAAATACTTAATTTTTATTTAATAGGAGATAATTCTCGAATTATTTATATATTAGAGTCTTTAGTACTCTTTAGGAGTATTTAAAGTCTTATCCTAAAATCCTTTTTAAAAGCTTCCTAGAGTTTTATATATAAACCTAGAGAATATATATAAAAGCTCCTAAAAGTCTATTAGGATAAGGTTTATTAAGGTATATTTATTTTACTAGTTTATAGGTTATTTAAGGTAAAGAGTTTATTTATATCCTTATAAAACTCCTAGAAGGAGTTTATATAGGATATACTATAATACTTAGTATAAAGATTAATCGAAAAAGGTTATTAATAGGTTATTACTCGGAATCCTATAATTAGGATTTAGGCTAGAGTTTTAATAATCCTAGTACTAAGGTTTAATACTCGGTATATAGAATATTTTTAGAGTATTTTTAGGGTAATATACGTAGAGTCCTAGGAGTATTTAATAGGATAATATAAGTAGAGTTATTAAAGTATCTTATAAGGTAGTATTCCTAGAGTATTTAATAGGATAATATAAATAGAGTCTTTAAAGTATTTTATAAAATAGAGTCTTTAGAGTATTTAATAGGGTTTTACTAGGAGCTATTTTAATATTTAGTCTTATTTTATAATAAATCCCTTAGAAAGCGAAAAAATATATAATACCCTTATTATATTATTATAGGATTATAGGTAAATCTATAGTCTTTAAGTATAGTATTATTATAGTATTAGTATTAGTAGTTATAATATATAATAGTATAGTTAAATAGTATATATTAGCTAATTAAGGTTAAACTACTTATTATAACGTATATAAACTATTAAGGTTAAACTAAATTATAAAATAAGGAGTCTTAAAGACTTTATAATAATAAGGAAATACTAAGTAAGGCTTAAATAGCTCGCTCCTAGATAATAATAGTATAATTAATTATTATAACTCTACTTAGGTAATTTATTATACTTAGCCTACTCCTAGTTATAAAGACTATTAGTATTAGCTAATACTAGGAGTAGAATACTAGAGGGGTTTTAACTAGGGGATTAAATAGCCTATATATTATTATAGAACGTAAGGGGTATTATAACTAGGGCGGTATTTATATAAGGCTATATTATACGGTTCGGGTATATAATAACTACTAATACTAAGCGTATAAAGGACTATTCCGTATTAAAGTTTATTATAGTATTAATAGTAAACGTAATAGTAGTATCCGTATTAATAAATATAAGTATTTATTATACTATACAAAATAGGTTTATAATCGACTAAGCGTATAGGATAATTATATAAAGTATAAAATTAGTATAGGTAATAAATACTAGTAAGATACTAATAGCTTATATTATACGACTAAGAGAAATATCTTAGCCTAATACGCCTTAGGCCTAGTTATAAAAAGCTATAAAGGTTATAATTACTTTTATACTTTTAAATATTATTACTTTATCGCTAATATATAGTATAATTATAATAATAATTTAGCTATTATTATTATTAATACGATCCTTAATAATAATTAGTTATTATAGAATAGCTTAGCGTTCTTATATATTAAATAAATAAGCTATCTCCTATCGTAATTATTATTTATACGTAATAGAGGATAAGAATAATATAGTATAGCGATATTACTCCTCGGAGAAGCTATTAAGGATAGCTAGGGCTATAGCGTATAGTATAAATAGGAGACGTTAAGTTATCGTTTCCTAGGTAAGGTCGATAAAACGTATTAGAATTATAATAGAGTATAATAGTATAGAATTAAGAATACTAAATCCTAGTTAGGATAGAGTATTAATCGTACGACGTTATTAGAGTTTTATAAATAGGCTATAATTAATTTCCTCGATATAACCCTATAATATAAATTCGAGGAGCTTAGTAACTTATACCTATTCCTCGTCTAAGGTACTATAGGAATTATTAACAATTAGTTAAATAAAGCGTACTAGGGTAGATAGTACTTAGGCTATACCTAGGGCTAAACCGATAATATCGTTTTCGTTCTACTTAAAATAGTTATTTATTCCTTAGAGGAGTATAGGTATTCGGGTAATAAAACTACTACCTATAGTAAATTATCCTTATATATTTTAGGTATAGGGGGTTATTATAATAAAATCCTAGATTATAGGGAGATTATAATTAAAGTTATTTATAAAAGGGTAAGGTTATTTAATAAGAGTCGGGGTAGCCGGTTATCTGGATAAATAATAAGAGCCTTAATTATCTACCTAACTTTTATCCGGGTTAAACCCTTTATACCTAACGAAGTAGCGATATTCGTAAAGGGTTATTATATTTACTACTTTTTAGCGTTTTTAGGCTATTCGCCGAGTTTCGTAAAATACTTATACTATATTATCCTTATTACCGTATAATTCTAGTACGCGCTTATAATTATCGAAGGGAATTTATAAATAGGGGGTATTAAGGCGATTAGAGAATATATTATAAAAAATAGTATTATAACTTCTTTATCCAGAAGTATAGTTAATAATAAGTATAAAAAATATATTTTAAGGTAAAAGGTAGGAAGTATTAAGGTAATATATTTATTTATTTATATAAATAAAAAGTACCTTAGGTATTAGTTTTTATAATTACTAAGTACCTAAGAAGTTAATTTAATAGTATTAGTTCTATTATATAATTACCTAGTAATATAATAAACGACTTCGGATAAAAAAATAGTCTAAATAGGCTATTACTTCTAAAGGTAGTAGGATATATTATAGTATATTAAGGTTAGTATACGAAAAGATAATAAAATAATAACTTTTAAAGTAGTATATAGGAAATAAAAGGTAAAATATATTAGAATAGAGTATTAAATAAAAGGAAACTTAAAAGGAGGAGAGATTTATTAATAAACTATATTATAGGCGGAGCGGGATCCCTAGATTATAGTATATTATACTCGGCTATTTCCTCTACTTATTATTTTTTAGTCTTTTTTACTCTTTTATAGATTTAAGTATAATTAGCTTCGAATAATTCGATTAATTATAATATATATATAGAGGAGGCTTTTTCCTAGCGGTTAAAGTTTAAAGGCTATCCTTTTTAGGCTATTAGGTATTCCTTAGTTAGTCTTCCTTTTCTATATTAATATATATAAGAGTCTAGGATAACTTCTACCTCTTATTCGTTTTCTCCTACTTTAGGATTATCGACTAGCCTAAGTTATTCTACTAGGGCTTTAGTAAGGGTAAATTAGGAAATAAAAATAATAGGATAATTATTAACGGAGCCTTTAATATCTAGCTAGTATATAAAATACTTAACGTATTCGGTAATATAAAATAATCCAGTTTATTATTTACCGAGTTTTAGGGGAGAGTTATTTACGATATAGTAGCCTTTACTAAGGCGTAATTATACCTAATCGCCTAGCTTAAATTCGATAAATCGCTTTTTAAAATCGTATTAAGCCTTTATAATAGCCTAGGCTAGGGAGATAATAATTATAGCTTTATTATAAAGTATATCTTAGTTAAGTATAAGTTATTAGTCTTTAAGACTATATAGCCTATTATTTATATATTATCCTATAATAAGCTTATTTAATAAATATCTAATAATAAAAAAGAAGAAGTTATTTATAAAAAATTAAATTAAGAGGATAATAAGGGGCTATAGTTATCTAGGGTTATCTACTATAAAAAATCTTATAATAATTTCGATTATTTAGTTATATCTTTTATATAAGCTATTTATCTAGGGGTACTAGGCTATAGATATTAGGAGTTTAGTTCTAAACGCTTTCTATAGTATATACTAGAGTTCTAAGGTAAATTTAGGATTCTAATTAAAGATAATATATACTAGTATCCCTTAGTTAGCTTAGAATAAATAATAGTAGAAAGAGGAGGCCTATTCGGTAGCTATTATAGAATTATTACTAGGGATAAGGATATAGGCCTTAGAAAATTTATTAAAGATAATAAGGAGTATATTAAAGAATTCGCCTAATAATAATGAGTATAGTATCCCCTTGGCTTTAATAATAAGGAGGCTAGCGATAAAGTCTATTATAATTATATAGAATAGGATAACTAGGGATTAAATTAGAATAAGTTACCCGGTTATTAGGGATTAGTTAGTTTAATTTCTATAGTAGGTATCGTAGGCGTTAACTATTTTATCGATCTACTTACGGAGGTATAGGATAGCGAAGTTAGCGGTAATATCCTACTAAAAGCGGGTATATTTAGTATAGAAGTTTCTAATATAGGCGTTTTAGATAATATCTTTAGCGTAATTACTAAGGATATAGAGTTAATATCGGCTATTATAGTCTATAATATATAGGAGGTTCCTAGTATAAACGAATAGAAGTCCTAGTAATATAGCGTAATCTTTAAACTATTAGATAATCTTACCCTATTATAGGTTATTTTTATATCCCTCGGTAATCTATTTCTTAATATTAGGCTAGATAAAGGTCTTTATAAAGTAGAATATTATACTATCTAGGGTATTAGCCTATTATACGTTATTAAGTTCTCCTAGTTTAAGCGCCTTATTTAGTAGTATAATAGCTTATAATTATAATAGGGCGTTAAGTATAATATTTATTATACTAAGGATATAATATATAGTTAAAGGGAATTAACTAAGGTATTAAAAGGCGTTAATAAGCTTATTATTAGATTAACTACTCTCCGTAAATAATAAGGTTTATTTTATAATAGTATATATTACTATATAATCGGTAAGGATAATTACTAGTATAGTACTCGAGAAGATAAGCGTACGAAGCTTTTAGGCAGCCTAGACTAAGTAAGTAATTTCGAGCTCTATAGGCTAGTATCGCGGTTCCCCGCTATAGAGTATATAGCTTAAATATATAATCGGGCGGATATTAATTCGGGTTAGGATTAATTTATAATCCTATTATATTAAGGGGTTAACTTAATATATTATAATACTAAAACTATATTTATAGCTAGTATTAAGCTAAATAATTAGCGGGATAATAGGGTTATAATACTAGAGGTACTATAGGGCGGTTAAGGCTTTAGTAATTTATCGGAAGGTATTAATCTCCTCTAGGGTAGGCTAGTAGGATATAGATATTATATATTATACTTATTCCCTCCCTCCTACTAGTACTCCTTAGTTTTTTCCTATTTATAGGAGTATTATCTTCTAGGCCTAGAGGGGCGCGATTATTTTAGAGAACTAGGGATATACGTATTAAAACTATCCTATTATATTAAGTTATTATTCGAGTTAAGTAAGGGTTCTAGGGAATTCGATAAGGCTAAGGACTCGAGTATAATTATTTATATTTATAATACTAAATACGTTTATTTTATACCCGAGTAACTAGACTAAGGGGTATTTAAGGAATAATTTAGGTTCTAAAAAAGCTATATTATAATCGACGAATATTAAAAAAACGACTCGGAGGTAATTAAGATATTCCTATACTATATCCGAGAAAATAATAATATTATTAATATATATAATAGTAAACTTAGTAAAGGGGTAAAGGAGAGTATTTATAAAATACTAAGTATATATTAGGGAGTTTTCAAACCCTATTAAGGCTACCTTAGATTATTTAAGTTTATAATAGGTAATTAGTATAAAGTATTTAATATAGTCTAAATAAACTAAGAATTAATAGAAAAATAATTTAGCGTTTATAGCTAATATAAACTTCTTATTATAAAGTTTTATAATTATATATTCTTATCTAGGTATAGGATACGCGTTTAGGATTATAAGACTATTAAGGACTCGAAGGTCTACTACTTATTAGTTTTTAATTTTTTTATTAATAATATATAGTATATTAAAAATAAGTATAATAAAGGGTATTAGCTTTATAATAAATTATATATATCCTTTCTAGTATAAGGTATTTAGAGCTTCGTCGATATATACTTTATTTTTAGCTCCCTAATAGTATAATTATAAAATAATATAGTATTATTACTAACTATTTACTAGTAGTATATATAGTAAGTCCTTAGAATCCTAATAAATAAGCCTATTATCGACCTAAAACTAAAAGAACTTAGCTATAAGTCTTTATAATTAGGCGCTAAGCTCGATATTATTATTATATACTATAACTCCCTTAGGCGTTTAAATCTTAGGACCCCTAGGTACTTTAGTAATATTAAGGCGGAATAGTACTACTAAATCCTTAAGCTATAATAGTATATCGTAGTTCTCCTTATTATATATAAGTAAATCGGGTAAAATAAAACTATAGTCGATTAATAGTTTATTAATATTAATAAGTCGACTAATTAATTAATTCGCTCGGAGGTAAATAGTTTCCTATAATATATTAATATTAATAATATAATTAGGGTTAATTACGATAATTAGTATAAGTCGGTTATCCTATAGCTTAAAGAGGAGTTCTTATAATTATTTATAAGTATATCCTTTAGTAGGTAATATATATAAAGCTTTAGGGGGTATAATTATATTATCCTTAATTATAAGTTATTATAATACTAAAAGTCCCCGGTAGTAAACCCTAGCTAGGATAAATAGGGATTTATAAGAACTAATAATAATAGACTTAGCCGAGTTAATTATATTAACTTAATTAGGAATAAGCTATTTTTATCCGAGTAGGAGCCTAGTATAGAGTTCTAGTATAATTTATACTCCGACTTAGACTCGGCTAAATATAGGCTAATATTTAGGACTAGGATATAATCCAAGGAAATAAACTTTAAAGTCTACCTATCCTATTATTTTAGTCTATCTAATACTTATAAAGAATACTTATTTAGAATAGTTAATACGGAGTTTTTCGATAAAGGGTAATTAGTCCTTAGATATAATATAATAATTTATACCGCTATTTATATAGTATAATCGAACGTCCTAGAATCCTTAATAGCTAATAATATTAATTTATACGTAATTAAATAAGCTAGGTTCGCTTAGTAATACTAGTATTCTTTATAGGGTAGCCTTAATATATAGTATATCCTTTAGTCGGCTTATAATTTCCTATATATTAGTATAAATAAGCTAGATAGTATTATTTAGGATAATATTATTATTATTATAAGTATTTATAATATACTTAAAGAGCTTATTTTAGGATATTATAATAAAAGGGTATTTATTATATACTAGTACTAGATCGACTTTTATTAATAGTATAAAATAAAGCTTATCCTTTATAGATTAAAAGATATTAATTAGTTAACTATCGTTTATATTATTATCTTTATCGGTAATACTTCGAAAGAGGAGGGTAGCTAATTAAGGTAAGGAGAGGGATTTATTGCTATTAAATATAATTCCTCCGTCGGAGGTAATATAGGATACTTCCTTTTTAATCCTAGGTATAAGTAAACGCGTAAAAGGTTAATCGGGTCTCGTTTTTTTATTATTTAGCGTTATAAACCTAATATTACCCGGTATATTATCGCGTATTAGGGTTATACTTTAACGTATCAGTATTTCTATAAAGGGAATAGGGGTATTCTTATTCTATAGTACAGGGCTTTATCTAGAGTATTAATTATTAAGTCGGGTAATAGAGTTTTGTTTTCCGCGCTTAATAACGTTAAATACGGTAAGGCTCCTAGTAGTATATTTTATATAAAAAGCTAGTATATTATATATATAGTTATTTATCTATTAATCGAATAAGGCTAATCCCTAGGGGGGTTAAATAGCTTCCTAAACTAGTAGGTCGATTTTATCCTATATAATTATACTAATTTAAGCCTTAGAGTATTAGGTAGCCTTAGCCTTATGCCTAAGGCAGGAGATCTAGGCTCGAAAATTATTACCTCTAAGGATATTATAGATTATAAACCTATTCTTATAAAAGGCTATTATAATAACCTCTAGGCGTATATAGAAGTAGTCTTAGAGGGCGGTTATCTATAATAGTAATCCTCCGGGTTAAGTAAGGGTAATATATTAATTAAAGCTTAGGTCTTTAGAATACTATTCTATAGTATTATTATAAAGGATAAATAGGATTATAATCACGAGTTTATCCGCGTATTCTAGTCCGCGTTATCTAAAACGTCGGATTATATTAATAAAGCGTTTAATACTATAGTATATTATTATTTTATTAGTCTCGAGTACTTCGTTAAATATAGTATTATATAGGCTAGCTAGGTCGAATCGTCTAATATTATTAATATAAATACGTAGATAACTAGGGTACCCGTATCCGTTTAGTATTATTATAGCTATAACGAGTAAGTCTTTTAATACTATAATATCGACTACGTATACTTAGGATATATTAATAGTAAAAGCGGGGATAGCTATTATATTTATCCCTTTATAGCCTTTATTAAGCCTTATATTACTTTAATAGCTAATATCCAAGGTATTAGGTTCGATTAGGGCGGATTTAGTATTCCTATTACTAAGTAAAAGCGCTATTAGGGGTATAATTACTTAGTTCTTAACGTATAGGCTATAAAAAGCAGGAGTAAGCCCTATAGTTTAGGGTATATTTAGTCCTATTAATACGTATAAAACGGGTAAAGGGGTTATAGGGATTTTAATTAAAGATAAGAATAGTAAGCTTTAGTAAATACGAAGTTAAAAATAGAATTTAGAATAATTAAGGGTAAAAGCGGAAAATCTAGTATAGGAGTCTTATAAGACTCCTTAAGGATTAAATAGTAGGTAGTATTTACCTAACTTAGGGTCGAATAAAAATAAGGGTAGGTTAAACTTAGGTCGGGATTAGGTAAGAGTAGGTAGTTTAAACTATACTACTTATTTCTATTAATTTTCGAGTTCTTTATAATTTTAAATATATACGGGGTAGGAAACCTATAACTAAAGGAGTTCTTAGAGTATATCTAGGTTATAAGACTAAGATTATAAAGCTTTTTAATTATAATAGTATTATATATAAATAGCTTAAGTCCTCTTATCTAGGTTTACTTCGTACTAAAAAGCTAGAAGTTTCCTTCCTAGAAAGATATTTAGTCTAGTATTTTATCTAAATACTAGTTTATTAATTATACTATAGAACTTAAATATATTTAAAAAACGTAATTTAGTTTTATTAAAATTACTATTATTTAATATACTTATAAAGTAAATAGTATAAAATAATAAATAAAAAATAAAAAAAGAATTATTATAAGGGAGTACTCGGAATATTACCTACGATTAATAAGTATAAATAATATAATATAAAATACTTAATTTCTATTTAATAGGAGATAATTCTCGAATTATTTATATATTAGAATCTCTAATACTCTTTAAGAGTATTTAGAGTCTCGTCCTAAGATCCTTTCTAAAAGCTTTTTAGAATTTTATATATAAACCTAAAAAGTATATATAAAAACTCCTAAAAGTCTATTAGGGTAAGGTTTATTAGGGTATATTTACCTTATTAATTTATAGGTTATTTAAGGTAAAGAGTTTACTTATATTCTTATAAAACTCCTAAAAGGAGTTTATATAGGATATACTATAATACTTAGTATAAGGATTAATTAAAGGAGATTATTAATAGGTTATTACTCGGGATCCTATAATCGGGATTTAGGCTAGAGTTTTAGTAGTCCTAGTACTAAGGTTTAGTACTCGGTATATAGAATATTTTCGGAGTATTTCTAGAGTAATATATATAAAGTCCTAGGAGTATTTAGTAGGATAATATAAGTAGAGTCTTTAGAGTATTTTATAAGATAGTATTCCTAGAGTATTTAGTAGGATAATATAAGCGGAGTCTCTAGAGTATTTTATAAAGTAGAGTCTCTAGAGTATTTAATAGGGTTTTACTAAGAGCTATTTTAATATCTAGTCTTATTCTATAATATATAGTAGGTTAATACGCCTTAATAATCTTGTATAATTATAATTAATAATCTTATATATATATATAATATAATAATAATATACTAATTAAATAATAAAGGGATAAAGTACCCTTACTAATAGTAATCCTTATTAGGTATACTTTTACTTTAGTCTTAAATACTTATCTTCTCTATTTAATATACGAATAAAACCTAATATTTATATACGAGATTCCCCTATTCCTATCCTTTAGAATCGAGTTAATATTAATCCGACTTTATATTAGAATTGCGAGAGATTTATACTAATATTAAACTAGAGTTATACCTAATACCGAGTATATAATTATATAGTATTATAAGATATTATACCTCCTGTTTAAGATTCCTACTAATCTATCTAAGTCGTTATACGAGTATTTAGATAATTTCTAATATAAGGTACTTTAATAATTCGGGGTAATTCTACTCTTTATAAGGCCTCCTTTTTATAAGGTATATCCTCCTTTTAGGGAATAACCGCCCCTTATAATAGCTTAAGGGGTATTAAGGGGGGTAAAGGCGGTTAGAATAATAAGAAAGACTTATTCTTTATTCTATCTTATACTTAATTTACCCTTTTTATATAAGTATTATTCTTTATACTTTTAATATAATTTTTATAAAGATTATAACCCTTATTTAGAATATTTAGTATATAAATTACCTTATTTATTTTACCCTTTTTTTTCTTTTAATTATAATATTATTACTTTTTAGGAATTCTAGTTTAACCCGTATAAATACTTATTATTCCCTAGCCTTACCTTTTATTACTTTATTTAAGGCTTAAGTTATATACTTATTTATATTTATAAATAATATAATATTAAGTCTTAAAACCCTATTCTTATAAAGAATATAATTAAAATCTTTTTTATAATAGCCCTTATATTCTCTTTTTATATTCTCTACTTCTTAGTATTTTTATTAGGCTTATTCTTCTTTTACCCTAGCTTCTCCCTATTTATTTTCTAATTATTATCCTTAGGGACTTTAACTCCTATTTCCTATTATAGGATCTTTATAATTATACTTTACTTAATATTTTAACCCTTTTTAATATTATAGCCTTCCTTAGTTTTAAGCTTTTAACTCCCCCTTATAAGGTTACTTAGGAGGTTTATAATTATTATACTAGTATAATTAACCTTTTTTAGGCTATTATTTTTAGCCTTTTTACTTTTCTTAGCCCTAATTTAACTTTTTATAATTCTAATTATATACCCTAATCCGCCTTTTTTTATATAATTCTTTTATTAAAGTCTAAGCCCTCCTATTATTAAAAGTCTTTTAACCCGGATATTCTTTTTATAAAGGCTAAAAACCGCCTCTTCCCCTTTTATATTTATTCTTCTTTATTTAAGAAAATTAACTCTTTTATTACTTAGTTTTATAATAAATTAAAGATTATAATAGTTATTATAATCCTATATTACCCTTATACCTTTAAACCTTATTTAATCCCTTAATAGACTCCTAAGGTAATTAGTATAATTATATTTATAAAAAGGAATTAATAATACTAGTAAATAAACCTAATAGATTCTTATTAAAAAGATTATTAGGATATAATATTAACCCTTAAAAAGTCTATTTATATAATTAAGAAAAATATATAAAGGGGTTTCCTAGTATTAGCCTTTTTAAACCCCTATACTATATAGTTTATAACCTAATAGGCTTATTTATATAATTAAGCCCCCCTTAAGCTAATTTATACTTCTTTATTAGCCTCCTCCCCTAATAGTCTATTAATATCCGATTTTATTAAAAAGGTCTAGCTTTTAAATAATAAATTCTTCCTTTACCCTTTAATTACCCCCTTACCCCTTAACCTTAATAACCTATTCCCTTCCTTTAATATTTTTTAATAATTATAGATTCTAATATATATAAGGTATTCTATAGTATTTTATTATAAAAGTTTATAAAACCTAATAAAATCCTAGTCGGCTTCCTTAAGGAATATAGTCCCCTTTTTATTATAATACTTATTAAACTATTCTAAGGCTATATCTTCTAGGCTTATTTCCCTATTATTTATAAAGTTTTTAATATTATTATTCTTTATAAATAGGGTAAATCGCCTAAAGTCTATTAGACTCTAGGCGGTTATTAACTAATCTCCCTCCTTAATACTATTAATAAGGTTTTTAAGATTATCCTTCTAAAGCGTATTTTTATAATTATAGGGTTTTAAAGTATTCTCTCTTTTAGATAAATAGATAATTACCCTAATAGATTTATAAATAATACCCTATTTCTCTTTATTAAAACTATTTAAATAATATAAAGCCTTTAAGGCTTAGTCTTTTTATTTATACTTAATATAATAAGAGCCTTTAATTATATTTCGTATTATAAGCTTATTTAGACTCTTAATTACCTTAGATTCCTTTTTTAGATTTTAGGTTTTTTATTCTTACTTTATAAACTAGTTATCCTATATATATATTAATAATATTCTTTTAAACCCCGTTTTTATCCTAAAAAGAGTATTCTAAGGGTCCTTTTTATTACTTATACTCTTTATCCTATATATCTCCTTTTTATACTATTATTTAGTAAAAGTTATTAGTATTATTCTTATAGGCTTTACTAATAATACGAATATTATTAATACTAATTATACTCTAGTTTAAGTTTAAGCTTAGCTTATTTAAACCTAAGGAGTTTATTAAGACTAGGTAGAAAAGTATAAAATATCCTTTTAACCTCTTAAGAGTAAACTCCTTTATTTTATTAAAGCCTACTAAATAAATACCTTTTTACTAGTTCTTAATAGGGTATTAATCGCCTTTACTTAGGAAGCCCGTATACTTAGTATTTAGATTTACTAAAAGCTTTAATAAAAAGTATACCTTTAGTACTTTTAATAAAAACTATAAAAATAATAGTTTATACTTACTAGCCTTATTACTTTTACTTAGGGTTTTACCCTCCCCTATACTAAAAAGGTATATACTAAGGTTATTTAAGCTATTATTATTTAAAATTCCCTTTATTTTATCCCCCTTATTCTAACCGGGGGTAATTCTTTTAATCCTATAATTAAGGAATTTATTAAGGTCTAAGCCTATTATTTTTATACTATTATTAGAGCCTATTAAACTATACCCGGTTATTATATAAAGATTAAAGTATATATCCCCCTTTTAATATTTACTTAACTTATTATTCTACTTATACCTATTAGCTTTTCGAATCCTATAATTTTACTATTATAGTCTATTCGGTTATTAATCGGGTTATTTATTAGTTTCGCCCTTATTATAACTATCCTCCTATTTCCCCTTATATTACCCTTGGAAATATATAATAAGCCCTTATTTTCTAAGTAGGTTTTAGGAGTACTAGCTTATAATCTTACCGATTATTAAACCTTTACCTTTAGGATAAGTAATATACTTACTAGGAGTCTAAAGAATAGTATTTTAAATAGTATAAATAATCCTATAATTATATTATTAATATACTCCCCTAGTTTTATTTAAGTATCCTTTTTATAAAATATACCTTTTTTCCGAAGTTCCTTAATAGTATTCTTACCTAGTTTTATACTAGTAGGATTAGACTTAATAAATTCCTTTTTACCTATTATATTCCCTTTATACTATTACCTTTTTACCCCTATAGCTTAAATAAGAATAAAATAACTAAGTATATTTTTCCCTATTATTATTTTATTATTTTATATTACTCTCTCCTTTTATATATTCTAATTATTCCCCCGAAGAACTAAGTAAACCTTATCTAGGTATTTTAGTATAAGTCATATACTAGTCTCCTTATTAAGTAATTCTTTTCCCTTTACTAATTATACTAATTTAACCTTACTTTAGACTTATAAAAATAGTATATACTAAATCCCTTTTAAATTATTATTACCTTTTTTATTATTATTTATCCTTTTTATTATTTAACCCCTATATTATTTTAACTATTATATAATCCTCTATAATAGTCTTTTTTAGGGGGTATTTATACCCCCTTTTTAGCGCTTTTACTCTAGTCTTCTCGCCTACTATTTTTTACCTTTTTATAAGCCTTTCCCCTTCTCCCTATCCTTCCTCCGAGGGTATTATAAGCGGAGTTCTACTATCTCCCTTTATTATTACTACTTTATTCTTTATCCTACCCTTTCTTATTATTATTTTTCCCCCTAATTCCCTTATACTATTTTTATCTCCCTAATCCCCTCTCCTTTCCTTTTTACCTTTTTTTATTATTCTTCTTTTACCCTCCTAATATCCTTTTATACCTTAGCCTATTCCTTATACTCTATAGTATTCCTTAGAAGCCTAAGGTTTCCGTTTATATTCTTATATAGCCTTTCGATTATTTAATATATAGATTCCGGCTTATTTTTAAATAGGGGGTAGTTTAGCGCGTATTTATCGATATTTAACTCTTAATCGGAATTATTATTATTATTAAGTATATATACTAAAAGTATATTATTATTTATTATTTAGAGTATTACCTAATTTACCCTTTTCTCGATTTATTAAAAGTAGGTTTTAATTTATTCTATTATTTATTTATTATTCTTTAACTACTTCTTATTCGCCTTTACCTAATTTTTTAACTATTTATCGATTTAATTAAACGAGTATATTATATACTTAATAAGGCTAAGGATTTATTAATCGATAACCCTATTATCCTAAGTAAGAGTAATATATATAAATAGTAAAATAAGCGTTTTAAGGGTATAAAAGTAGTTTAGCTAATTTAGGTAGCCTATATTAAGTATAAGGATTAGCCTTATAAATCTATTATTTTATACTAATCCTATAATTATACTTATTATTATTATTATTAATAAGGTAAGTATAATAAGCTTAAACGGGTTAATAAGTATTTATATAAATAATAATTAGGGTTATATAGCTTTATCTTATTCCTCTTTTATAATATCGTATAACTCCTTAGTAAGCTTTTAAAACTATTACCTTATTAACTCCCTTTATATAAACCTTACTTATATTATTTACTTTAGCCGAATTTAAGAATCCGCCTTATTTAATAAAGGCTATTAACTCTACTACTTTCTAGGCTAATATTAGTAATATTAATTATTATTTATTAGTACTTTACTCGCTCTCTACTTACTCCTTTAATAGATTCTTATCTTTATATAATATACGTATAATATAGTATAATAATAGTAGGCGGTTAATTAAATACCTACTCCTTATTAATTATAGCTCCTTATTCTTCGCCTAGGCTTTATTTACCCCTTTTTCTATTATCGTTTATTTATTTTCTTAATCCTAATAAAAGGAGCCCCTCTTAATTAAGTATATAATATATAGACTATAGAGAATATTATATAATTTATTAGGCTTTACCGGCTAAGTATATATAATAGGAGATAAATTAATTATAGGGTATTTATTAATTATATACTCTTTAATTATCTCTCCTTTTATTACCCTTATAATTACCTTTTCTCTTATAAAAGAAGGGGTAGAATATACTTATTATAATAATAATAATAAAGGAAGAAAAAAGGAAAAAAGAAGAGAGGAATAGTCGAGGTTTTTATACCCCTTTTTCTACTATACTTTATTATCTTTTATATTAATATATTAGGTTAGGTTTTCTTTTCTCCGCTTCTTCCCTCCTCTCTCCCCCTACTTACCTCTCTTCTACCCCCCCCCCCCCCCCTTTTTCTTCCCTTTTTTTCTTATATAATCTACGAGACTACCTAAGTAAATAGCTTATCCTACTATACGTTTATTTACCCCTACCCTATAGCCCCCCCCCTTAGGGGCCTAGGGCCCTACTTTTATTTTACTATTAGGGGGTTTTACCCCTTCTAGGGACTTTTCCTACTTAGTATAATAGTAAGGTTTTAGAAGCCCTTAAAGGCCTCTAGAGTAGATTTAAATAAATAAAATATAAAGAATCGCGGGATAAGTAGATACTTAGTATAAAAGTACTAAAAAAAACATAAAAAGGAAGAAAAAAAAGTATAAAAAATCTTTCTTTAAAGAGTTTTAGAAAACGTATTTTATATATATTTTCTTCTTATTTTTCTTATTTTTCTTTATTTTTATAAAAGTAGAAGAATAAAGAATAATACTTAATATACATAGTATATTAAATATTAGGTATAAATAATAGTCCTACTATATAGTACTAAGCCTACTTTAATACCCTTAGAAAGTAGGGAATTTTTAAGTACCTTTATTACTAGCTAGTATACTAAATAGGTATAGAACTTAATAGGTTAATATATAAGTATAAACCGCGGGGTAAAGAAACCTATATATCTTTTCTTTGTTTTTATAATAATAAAAAGCTATAATTAAGGTAAAAAAACCTAAAAAAGATATTAAAGTATAAATAAGACTTTTATCTTCTAGTAATTATTTTTTATTTTGATACTTTTTGTCTAATTATTAACTACTTTTATAAAGATTTTTCTATTATATACCTAAAGTAAGACTTTTATTTAATAATTTTTAAAATAACCTTATATAATTAAAAGAAAATAAGTAAAACTTGTATACTATACTATATTAGGAGTAAAAAGTATATATAATTTATACATATTTTATTTTCTTTAATTAGGGTTATTATAAGTAGTTTCTTTAAGTATTTTAATATTATTAAAATATAAGTACTACTTATAAGCCTAAATAAAATTAAAAAAATCGTTAAAAAAGCTTTCCTCTATAAGAAGCTTAAAAAGACTTTTAAAAAGAGTTTTCAAGTATTTTATTTATATTAAATTATAAATATATACTCTTTAGTAGAAGAGCTTCTTTATTAATAAAAGTTATATAATAAACAAAATTAGTTTCTAAAAATATATAATTAGTATATATTCTTTACTTAAATATAAACGCTTAAAATTCTTTTTTTAGTTATTATTAGCTTTATATAAACTATTTTTAAAATATAGGAAAATATAAATATTTACTATTAATTACTTATAATTAAAAACCCTAGAAAAATATAAAACTTTAAAAATAAAAAACTCTCTATTTTATAAGTTATCTTCTAATAATAAAAAGAGATAAAACGCCTTATTATATATTTAAAGCCTAATAAGTTTATAATAAATATTATATTATTTTTAAAAAAAGTTTTTATACTTTATTTTTAAAGAGTTTTAAAAAAACTTATAAAATATTATATTAGTATATAAAGACCTATTTTATAGTTTAATTTTTTAAGCTATTTATAAACATTTTCTTTACTATTTATTATATTTATACTTATAAGTATACTATATAATTAAAGGTTTTAATATTAATTACTTAATTAATTATTCTAATTAAAAGTAAAAAAAATAAGTATTAGTTAAGACTTAAGGTATAAACTTAAGTTATTTAAATACTAATTAATTAAGAGAATTATTTTTAAAAGTTAATAATTTATAAATAATTAAAAAGTTATAAAAAAGTTAAATAATTAATTTAATATCCTATTTATAATATTATATTAAAAAATTAAAAAAGAGTTATTTTATATTTATACTTTTTTTCTACTATTATAAGGCTTAAAATAGGTTCTAAGGTATAATAGGGTATAAAAAGTTCCGACTAACTCTAAAAATTTACCTACCCTAAAGTATTACCCTACGTTTTAAAAGCCTATAAGATTAAATATAATTAATATAAAAATAAGACAAAAATCTTATAAAACTATATTATATCTTATATATAATATATAAAGTTCTCCTAATTATAAGTCTTATATATATTTATTTATTTATTTAAATCTACTCTAGGGGCCTTAAAGGGCTTCTAGAACCTTATTATTATACTAAGTAGGAAAAATCCCTAAAAGGGGCAAAACCCTCTAATAGTAGAGCGAAAGTAGGGCCCTAGGCCTCCGGGCGGGGGGGCTATAGGATAGGGGTAAACGAACATATAGTAGGATAAGCTATTTACTTAGGTAATCTCGTAGATTATATAAGAAAGAGGGGAGAAAAGGGGGGGGGGGGGGGGGGTAGGAGAAAGAAAAAAAGAGAGAAAAAGAAAAAGAGGAAAGAAGGAGTAAAGAAAAGAAGACTTAACCTAGTATATTAATATAATAGGCGGTAAAGCGCGGTAGAAAAGGGGGTATAAAAACCTTAATTACTCCTCCCTCCTCCCTTTTTTCCTTCTTCCTTTATTAATATTACCTTAGTAAGTACTTTTTACCCCTTTTTATATAAAAAAGGAGAAATAGTTATAAAAATAATAGGAGGGGGAATAGTAGAAGAGTACGTAATTAATAAGTACCCTATAGCTAATTTATCCCCCTACCCCTATTATATATTCTTAGTTAGTAAAACCTAATAAACTATATAATATCCCCTATAGCCTATATATTTTATACTTAATCGAAAAAGGCTTTTTTTACTAGGATTAAAAGAGTAAATAAATAATAATAAAAAGAGGGGTAAATAAAGTCTAAGTAAGGAGTAAACGGCTATAGCTAATAAGGGGTAGGTATTCGATCGGCTACCTATTACTATTATACTATAGTATACGGGTATTATACGAAGGTAAGAGTCGACTAGAGGAATAAACGGGGGGCGAGAAAAATACTAATAAATAATAATTAGTATTATTAGTATTAGCCTAGAAAATAATAGAATTAATAGCTTTTATTAAGTAGGGTAAATCCCTAAACTCGGTAGAAGTAAATAATACGAGTATAATCTAAGTAGAGGGAGTTAATAAAATAATAGTTTTAAAAGCTTTTTAGGGAACTATAATAAATTATAAAAAAGGAGTAGGATAAGGCTATATAACCTTAATTACTACTTATATAAGCGCTTATTAACCTGCCTAAGCCTATAATTCCTACCCCGCTAATAGTAATAATAATAATAATTATAATAATACTAATAATAATAATAAACGTACTTATAGGATTAGTATAAAGTAGCGGATTTATAAGGCTAATCCTTATACTAAATACGGGTTACTTAAATTAATTAAACTATTTATAACCCCTAAAAGTATTTAACCTATTATTATATATTACCCCTACTCGAAATAGTAGAATTATCGATTAGTAGATTCTTAGCTTTATTAAATATATAGCGTATTCGTTTAACTAGATTAATAAGCGGTTAAAGAAATAAGTAAAAGCGAATAAGGAGTAGTCGAAGAGTAATTAATAGGTAGTAGAATAAATTAAAACCCGCTTTTAATAAATCGAAAAGGGGGTAAATTAAGCGGTACTCTAAATAATAAGTAGCGATATACTCTTAGCGTATATACCTAATAATAATAAGGCTTCCGACTAAGAGCTAAATATTAATAAATACGCGCTATATTACCCCCTATTTAAAAATAAGCTAGAATCCGCGTATTAGGTAATTAAAAGACTATATAAGAATATAAAAGGGGACCTTAGTATTCTTAAGGATACTATAGAGTATAAGGAGTAGGCTAAGGAGTAAAAGAATACTAGGGGGCTAATAAAAGAATAATAGGAGGAAGGTAAAGGGGGAGGGGGTAAGGAAAAAGGAGATAATATAGGGGAATTAAAAAGAGAGGTAGTAGTAAAAAGGGGTAGGATAAAGAATAAGGCGGCGATAGTAGAGGGGGGCGGCGGAATTCTACCTATAATACCCTTAGGGGAGGGATAAGGGGAAAAGGAAAAGCTTATAAAAAGGTAGAAAATAATAAATAAGAAAACGGGAATAAAAGCGCTAAAAAGGGGGTATAAATACCCTTTAAAGAAGGGCTAATACGGAGGATTATATAATAGCTAAAATAATAAATAAAGAGTAAGGGGGATTAAATAATAAAAAGGGGATAAACGGTAATAGAAAAGGTAATAATAAATTAAAATAATACTAGAATTTATTATACTTATAAGTCTAGGGTAAGGTTAAATTAGTATAATTAATATAAGGAAAAGAACTATTTAGCGAGGAGGCTAGTATAGGATTTATACTAAAGCGCCTAAATAAAGTCTACTTAGTCCCTTAGGAGAATAATCGAAGTACGAGGAAGAAGAGGATAATATAAAATAATAAAACGGTAATAAAGGAGAATATATTTAGCTATTTTATCCTTACCTAAGCTATAAGGGTAGAAAGGTAATAATATAAAGGGGATATAGTAAATAAAAAAAAACCTATTAAGTCTAATCCTATTAATATAGAGTTAAATAAAAAGGCTATTAAAGAACTTCGGGAAAAAGGTATACTTCGTAAAGAGGATACCTAAACGAAGATAAGGGGGCGTATTAATAGTATAGTTATAGGATTATTTATACTATTTAAAGTATTATTCCTTAGTTTCTTAATAAGTATACTACTTATCCTAAAGGTAGAGGTTTAGTAGTTAGTAAGACTATAAACTAGTAGCTTTAGAACCTACCTAAGAGGTAAGGGCTTATTATATATTCCTAAGGGTAATATAGGGGGTAGTAAGGGGGTAGTTATAACGAGGATAGAGTTAATAAATAACCTAATTAGTAACCGAATAGACTATAATAATAAAACTATAGGATTTAAGGAGCTAGTAAGTATAAGTAGAATAATAGGTTAAGTAAATATTAAAAGGGGGAATATATACTTCGATTTTTATATAATAGTTAGGTATAGCCTAATAAGCCCTAGTAATAATACGAAGGTAGTAGGCTTAGACCTTTATAAGCTCCTTAATCGTAAGACTAGAGGAATTACCCTTAGCCGGGGTAAAAGGGATAAAGTAGAGGGAACTATAGGCAATAATAGTATAAATAACCTTAGTATATACCTCCTTAGTATAGGGGAGTATAAAGCCCTAAGTAGAAGTAATAAGGCTAGTAAGTATAAACTATTATTTCTATAGCTTTTACTAAAAGTACTAGAAGTAGGCTTTTTACTAGAGTTTCTAGTAAATCTAAACGCCGAGTATATAGGCTTCCTAAGTAGGGGCGATTAATACCCTATCGAAATCTAGTAGGGAGGTATCCGCTTAATAGGCTTTAATAAAGTAGAGGAGTTCGTTTTTAAAGGGTTAAAAGAATATTTTATACTCCTCCGCCTAGTCCTAATAAACCCCCTAAGCTCGAATAAGCTAAGCTTAAACCTAAACCAGGGTATAACTAGTACTAATAATATTCGTATTATTAGTAAAGCCTATAAGAATAACCCCTATAACTCTTTCTAAATAATAGTAAAAGGAGGAAATATATAGGATAAAAAGGATAAATAATAAAGAGGACTCTTAGGGTACTCCCTTTAGGATAAAAACGGGGTTTAAGAGAATACTATTAATACGTATACGGGATATTTAGTCTACGAGGTAGGAGTAGAGGAGAGCTATAATCTAAAAAGGGAACCTAAAATAATTAAGAGTCTAAATAAGCTTATAGTATAAAATATAGTCGAAAGCCCCTATTATATTAAGTATAAGTAAGGAGACTAAGCCTTAAAGGCTTTATATTATTTAAATAGTCTTAATAAGGAAAAGTAAGGTATTATTTATAGATTAACTAGGGTAATTACCTATTTATTTAAAAGGTAGAATACCCTAGAGTTCTATAGTTATAAAGATACGCTTCGTAAGGATGGTTTTAAGAACCTTACTAATAATATTAAGGAGGGAGATTAGTTAATAACTACCTAGGGTCTAGTAAACCTTAGGCGATTTACCCTATTTATAGAGAATAATAATATTAAAGACTTTATAAGTAATAAGAAAGTAGGCCTAGAAAATATAACCTTAGAATAGTCTAATAAGAACTATAATAAGGGGGGGGGTTATATCCTATAAGGAAGCCGACTAGGATATTATCGGGTCCTATAGACTTTTATAATAAGATACTATAAAGCGCCTTATATATATTAGAGTCTATAATTATAAAAAAAATATTAAAAGGGGGGAATAGGTTATTAAAGTCGAATAGTAAAAGGGTAATTAGAGGGCGAGGGAAGAACTTATTACTTAAAAGCTAGACTTTTTTATTAAAGTCGGATATTAATAAGCTATCGGGGGAGAAGGCTAATAAAGGAGTATAAGCCGGCTTAGGGGGGGCTTAACTATATAGATAAGCCTATTAGGTTATAAACTATATAATACGGGGGTTTAAGGAGGCTAAAGCTAGAAAACCCTTTTATATATCCCTTTTAGCTATACGGATAGACTTCTTAAGGGTTAATATTATATCCTAATAATCCTACTAATAAGAATTTATTAGGTTTACTTATTAGTATTATCGAGTTCTTTTTATAAACCTAATCGTACTAATTACTTTAAGAGTCTACTAGGGGGCTAAACGGGGTCTAAAGAACTAAAGGTAGTATAGGATAATAATAACTACTATAGCCTCTAGTTTATTATAAAGCTAGATAATAGAAAAGTTAATCTCCTTAGGCGAGGAGGTATAAATATAAAAGGGAAGGAGGTAATTCTTAGCCTCCGCTAGAAGAATATCCGGGTAAAAGGACTTCTAATAGTAGGAGGGCTTAAACTCTAATAGGAGAGCTATATAAAAAGAGGCGGCCTAAGGAATATAGTTAGAGCTATAAAGAGTTAAATCGGGGCTAAGAAAGGTAAAAAGGCTAAAGGGGATAGCCTATAAAAGGTTAATCGTATTAGTTTAGTAGTTATAAACCTCTTAAATAACCTCGTAAAAAAGGGTTAAGAACTTAAGACTAAGGGAGGTAATAGTATTAAAAAGGGTTAAAATATAAGGTAAAGTATAATTATAAAAATCCTATAATAGGTAATAAGAGTTAAAATCCCTAAGGATAATAGCCGGAAAATAAGCGGGGAATAATTAAAATAGGAGAGGGATAAGCCTAATAAAAATACTAAAAGGTAAGAAGTATAAAAAAAGAATATAGGGATTATCGTAAAAGAAAACCCTAATAATATCCTTTAAAAAAATAGGGTTCTAGGACTTAATATTATATTATTTATAAATATAAATAAATATATAGCTAGAGCCCTAAATAAAGCGGTAAAGGGCGAGGCTAGGGAATAATAAGTAATTATACGAGTTAAGCTAAAACTCCTAAAGAATAATAATATTATAGTTAATAGTAAAGGAAAGGGTAAAATAAGTAAGGTAGTTTATATACTAAATATTCTAGGTAAAGGTTATAATCTTTATAATAATTATATCGAAGGTATAAAGAATAATAATTATATAAAAAGGGTAAGCTAAGTATACTAGGTATAGGATAAAGTAGAGGAAAGTCCTCCCCTATTACCCTATTTACCCCTACCCCCCTTAGTACCCCTTATACTTTTATAGGGGGTAGTCGCTCCCTAAGAAGAGGATATACCTCGTAAGGCTAAAGCCCTATAGAGAGTAGGATTACCCCGAGTTATTAAAATACCTCGTATTAGAGGTCCGCCTTAGGGTATAAGGCTAGGGGTTAAATCTTAAGAAAAAATAAGAATAATAGGGTTAAAAGGCTAAAAGCTAGCGAGATTAAGGTTCGGAGTATAATTAAAGTCCTTAGGGGAGCCCTAGTAGGGTTATTTATATAGGGAAACCTATATAAAGCTATTAGTATTAATAAGGGGGGATAAATAATAAGCGGGCGACTAGGCTATAAATAGCTCTTAAAAGTACTAGGGGTAGAGTAAATAATTAGCCTTAGCCTTTTCCTATTATTATTAAAAGATAGGGTAATTATATACTTAAGTAGTATAAATACTATTATATAAAAGGTAATACTAGGGTTAATCCCCCTTATTAATAGGGTAAGACTCTTTTCTATTATTATATAAAGCGGAATTATAATAATTATAGTAAGGGTTTTCCTAATAATATTTAGAAATATAATTATACTAAAAGTAATTATAATACTATTTAGGGTATACCGATTTATTATAGGGTTTATAGTAAATAATCTCCGAGTTAATTATAAGGCTATTTATATAGAGTCGGTTTATATTAATTATACTATTAATACCGAAAATAAGGTTTATCTAGGGGGTAATACTTTATAGGCCCTTATACGGCTTTATAGCCCTAGAGTAAGTAATATTAATACGGTTAGCGGTATAAAAAGTAATAAGGAGAGTATTATAATCCTAGAGAATAGACTCTATATAAATACCTTTAATAATAACGGTAAAAGTCTAACGTATACGTATTACTCCTATACCGAATACTCGCTAAATCTAATTATCCTAGTCTATAAGACTCTTTTTCTCGGTATTAAAAGTAAGAATAATATTACTACTTAGGAGGTATTAAATAATAATTATAACTAGTATACCTATTACTTTATTCGCCTTAGTAATAAGGATAGGAGAGGGTAAGGATAAAACCCTATTTATAATAAGAATATCCTTTAGGGAGACGAGGACCTTATAATCGTATTAAGTAGGGACTAGGTAGACCCTTATCGGGGTATTAATAATAGGTTCCCTAGTAGTAATAAGAATAAAAGCCTAAGATAGCTAGCTAAAGGGGGCGGATTTTATTTAGAGTATAAATACGATAGTTTTCTTTATAGTCTTTTAAATAGCCCTAGTAAATAATATAGGAAGGGGTATAAAATCCGCCGGAGGAATAGTAGAACTCTAGGAGTAAAGTTTTTTAGTAAGGGAATTAATAATAGTCTATATAGCGTAAAAGCTATCCTATAAAACTACTTAGGTAAATTTATCGAAAGCGGACTTTAGGAGAGGATTAGTCGGAGCCTAAAGCGTATCTATAAAAGGGTTATTAGAGGACGAAATAATATTAAAAGAAGGTAAACCCGCTAGCTAGTTCTAGCGGGATTATCGGAGCCCGAGGGTTCCCCCGTCGAGGTCTATACCTCTACCTAGGTCCCCCCTAAAGGCCTTACCCGATAACTCCGCGTATAGGGCTATCCTCCTAGAGGAAGGAGGCGTATAGAAGAAGCTATAAAGATAGGTTATTAGTCGTATCGAATAGACTAGCGATAAGCTCCTTCTTATCGTATTACGATATTAATCTAGTTATATATAAGTGTTTTATATATATTAAATTATAAATACTTTTATAAAATAGGTCTTTTTATTAATTTTTTAAGGTTTATTAATAAAAGTAATTATTAAAAAAGATATAAAATAACTAGAAAAGATATAAAACTATTTTTATATAGTATATAAGCTAAGATAGATTAAAAAAGTTTATATTATCCTTTAATTAAATATTCTAATCTTATACTAAATTTTGAAAAATATTTTAACTTTTTTTATTTTTCCTAAAAAAAGAGACTTTATTATTTATTATATAATAATTTAATTAAAAGAATTAAAAATAAAATTAAACTTTTTACTTTTTTTTATTAAGATACCTACTAATAACTTAGATTACTAAGTAATATCTTAATTAATAAGCCCTAAATAGTAGTTTTAATATATAGTACTATTTTTTAAAAAAAAATAAAAATTAAAAAATACTTTTTCTACTAATTATTATATAAGATTTTAAAATATAAAGAAATAAAAATATATTCTAGGTTTATTAACTTCTTTTCTAATAGTACCTTTAAATAAAGGCTCTATAGAGTAATACGTAAGATATAAGAATTAATTAAAAATAGGGTATTAAAAACCTAATAAATTTAGTATAAAAAAGGAATTAGGCTATTATAATTATAGGGGGGTAATATATAAAATACTAAATAAGTTTAATTATACTCCTTCTTCTTAGGAATTAGAAGAATTTACTAGTTAATTAATTATATCTAAATTGGCTAAGAAATTAGTATTCTAAGTTTAGGGGTTAATACTTAAAATTCCGGGAAATCTGAGTTAGTCGGAACTTTTTTCTAGTAACTGTATATTTTTTAACTATATATACTATATACTAAATTTAAAAAAATACCTTATAATCTTAGAAAATCAGAAAATTGTATATAAAATTACTTATAAAAAATTACTTAAAAATCACTCTGATTTTCAAGCTTTTTAAAATTACTTAAAATTATTTTACTAAGTAAACAAATTATCGTAAAATTACTCAAAATCAAAATTACTTATAAGTAATTTTATAAGTAAGTAATTTTTTACTAAGCCTAGTCTAGCGTATACGTATTACTTTTATTCTAAAGGCTTACTAAATCTAATTATCCTAGCCTATAAGACTCTTCTTCTTAGTATTAAAAGTAAGGATAAAATTATTACTTAAGAGATATTAGGCTATAGTAATAGCTAGTATACCGATTATTTTATTTACCTTAATAATAAGTATAGGGGGGGAGATAAAGCCCTATTTATAATAGGAATATCCTTTAAAGAGATAAGAACCTTATAATTATATTAAGCGGGGATTAGGCGGACCCCTATTAGGGCGCTAATAATAGGGTTTTTAATAATAGCGAGAATAAAGGCCTAAGATAATTAGCCGAAGGGGGTAAACCTTAGCTAGAGTATAATTATAATAGCTTTTTTTATAGTCTTTTAAATAACTCTAGTAAAGGATATAGAAAAGGGGGTAAAATCCGCTAATAGGATAGCTAAACTCCAGGAATAAAGTTTTCTAGCGAGGGAATTAATAATAATCTATATAATATAAAAACTATCCTATAAGACTACCTAGGCGAGTTTATTAAAAACAGACTTTAGGAAGGAATTATTTAAAGCCCGAAGCGTATTTATAAAAGGGTTATTAGAGGATAAAATAATATAAAAGGAAGGCGAACCCGTTAATTAGTTCTAGCGGGATTATTAGAGTCCGAGGGTTCCCCTATTAAGGTTTATACCCTTACCCGGGTCTCCCCTAGAAGCCTTACCCGATAGCTTCGCGTATAGGGTTATCCTTCTAGAGGAAGGAGGCGTATAGAAGAAGCTATAGAAATAGGTTATTAATTGTATTAAATAGACTAACGATAAGCTCCTTCTTATTATATTATAATATTGTATTTTCTATTATATAAAAATAAGAATACTTAAAAAATAGGGTTTAAGAAAATACTATCGATATATAAATAGAATAACCGGTTTATAAAGTAAGAGTAAAAAAGGGCTAAAATCTAAGAAGGAAAGCTAAGATAATTAAGAGTCTAAATAAGCTTATAATAGAAAATATAGTTAAAAGCCCCTATTATATTAAGTATAAATAGGAAGACTAAGCCTTAAAGGCTTTATATTATCTAGATAGTCTTAGTAAGGAGAATTAATATACTATTTATAAATTACCTAGGAAAGTTACTTATTTAACCGAATAATAAAATACCCTATAATTCTATAGCTATAGAAATACGTTTTATAAGGACTATTTTAAAGACCTTACTTATTATATTTAGGAGGGAGATTAGTTAGTAGCCCCCTAGAGTCTAGTAGACTTTAGGGGACTTACCCTACTTATAAAGAATAGTAATATTAAAGACTTTATATACGGAGGGGAAGTAAGCTTAGGAAATATAGCCTTATAAAAGCCTAGTAAGAATAGTAATAACGGGGGGGCTATAGCCCTTAAGGAAGCTAACCGGGATAAATAAATAAGTATTAGTTAAGACTTAAGCTATTAACTT
The DNA here is from genome assembly GCA_003339455.1 of Ophiocordyceps camponoti-leonardi (nom. inval.). Classification (NCBI taxonomy): domain Eukaryota; kingdom Fungi; phylum Ascomycota; class Sordariomycetes; order Hypocreales; family Ophiocordycipitaceae; genus Ophiocordyceps; species Ophiocordyceps camponoti-leonardi. The sequence continues at coordinate 11,644 of PDHP01000266.1, read as the reverse complement.
TAGTTATTTATATACTAAGATTTTAATTAAAAAATAAAACTTTAGTTAATAATTTATAAGTATTTAAAAAGTTATTAAAAAGTTAAATAATTAATTTAATATCCTATTTATAGTACTATATTTAAAAATTAAAATAGGTTATTTTATATTTCTACTTTTTATCTACTATTATAAAGCTAAAAATAGGTTCCAAGGTATATTTTTATATATATATACTATATACTAAATTAAAAAAATTACCCTATAATTTTATTAAATTAGAAAATCGTATATAAAATTACTTATAAAAAATTACTTTAAAATTACTTTAATTTTTAAGCTTTTTAAAATAACTTTAAATTATATTATTTAGTAAATAATTATCGTAAAATTACTTAAAATTAAAATTACTTATAAGTAATTTTATAAATAAGTAATTTTTCCCTAAGCCTACCTAAGGCCTTAGTTCTACTTCCTACGAAAGATTATTATATTAAACGTTAAAACTATTCTTAATAAAATACTATTATAGAAGGCTATTAGTATTAATACTATTCTAACAGGGTTTTTAAAAATATACTCCTCCGCTTTTATATCCCCTTTTATAATAATTTTTTAAGTATATATTAATATTAATTATTTCTCTTACTACTTATACTCTATAATTATTATTATCCTATATAAACCCGGTAAAAGACTAAATATCTACTAATACGCTAGCGGATATAAACTAATTTTACTCTTTTATTACTTAGGGAAAATCCTCGAATCGATTATTAAGCGAGTTATTTCTTCTATTACCGAAATATATAGCCTACTTCTAGATAAATAGAGAAGTAATTGTAAATATAAATCTATAAAAATAATTATCCTTATAATTATAGAATTTTTTTATACTATATAAACTAGGAAAAGGGTAGTTTCCTTTCCTTAACTTAATATTAAAGGAGCTTTTAATATTATCTAGTACTCTAAGCTCCTAAACAAACTCGACTATTTTAACTACTCTTATTAGATTATTAGTTTCCTATATAGCTATTTCTCTAATTATACTTCTAGACTTTATTTTAATAATAAACCCTTAAACCTAATCCTAGTCCCTACGAGAGTTCCCTAAGGGTCTCCTCTTTTTATTATTTTATTTATCCTTTATATAGCCTTATTCTACTACTAATTTTAGTATAAAAAAAGTCTTATTATTATAGGATTCGCGGATAATACTAATCTTCTTAGTATTATGCCTAATACTAGGATTATTATAAGATAATTATAATCCGCTTCGCGTATTTATAAGGACTAGGTAATAGACTATAGTATATTCTTTAACCCTAATAAGAGCGAACTTATTTATTTTATAAAGTAATAATAATTAAATACTACCCTAGTCCGCCTTAGGGATTATTAGGTTTATCCGATTATAGAAGTAAGGCTTTTTAGAGTCTAGGTATACTATAAACTATAGTAGAAGGTATACCTTAAAGTACTTTAAAATAAGCTCTATTAATAGAACCTCGCCCTTATTATAATATTAGCCTTTATATAGGAATACCCTATAACTAGGGCTTATAAAGTATATAATAAGGTTATATACTCCCTTATTAACTATACTATTATAACCTTTTATACCCTTATATTATATAATAATAAGCTATTAGAGATAGTTAAGAACCTTATTAAGGCTTAGTTTATATACCTTTATACTTTTATTAGTATTTATAAAGCTATCCCTATTTATTATTTTAAGTTTAAAACCTAGACCCCCCTTATAAACCTATATCTTAATTAGCGTATAAGTAGCTCTTTTATACGCTTTAATCGAACTAGAATACTAGATAAAATTAAATAGGCTTTTTACGGAGTTAATAAATACCTAATAAGGTTCCCCTAATACCGACTCTCCCGATAATAACCTAGTTATACCCCTTTTCTATAAGAGATTAAGTAGGTATAAGATTAGATTAATACTATTAATCTCCCTAAAAATACCTTCCTCTATTATTATCTAGCTAAGGATTAGGCGAGAAAATAGGATTACTTAAAAAATAAACTATATAATAGCTAATACTATAGCTTCTTCTTCCCGTCTAGTTTCCTATACCGATTTAATAAACCTAATATTCTTAAGATTTATAATAGCCTTCCTAAATATATTAGTATTATAATAATATAGTTATAAATAGGTAAAATAGGCTTTTTAGAATTCCTCTTCTAATAATATATCCTTAATATTACTACTCCCTTTTACTTTTATAGGAAAAGGCTAGAGAATATTTATTATATTATCCTATACTATTAGAAATACGATAAATATTAGTCTTTACTCCTATATAATAAATTACTACTAATAAATACCTACGTTTAAAACTATAATATTATATAAATACTATTATACTCGCTAAATAAATACTATATTATAAAAGCCTTTATTAATTTATATTAGCGAACTCCTTATACTCCTTCTAGATTATATCCTAGGTTATTATTAAGGGATAAGCCCTAGTACGACTATATAAAGCGTCTAAAATAAGAATAATTAGTATATAAAAGGTAAGAGGAAGAAGGCTATCCGCGCGCGCCTTATAGGCGGTAATAAGTTATCTATTAGTTAGGTATCTCTATCGCCCTACTAAATATAGCGGGTTAATACGCCCTAACGTTTATATATAATTAAACCTAGCGATCCTATACGTATATATAATATAATAGTAATATACTAATTAAATAACGGAGGGATAAAGTACCCTTATTAATAATAGTCCTCGCTAAGTATACTTTTACTTTAGTCCTAAATACTTATCTTCTCTATTTAACGTATAAATAAGACCTAATATTTATATACGAGATTCCTTTATTCTTATCCTTCGGAATCGAGTTAATATTAATCTAATTTTATATTAGAATTATAAGGGATTTATACTAATATTTAACTAGAGTTATACCTAATACCGAGTATATAATTATATAGTATTATACGATATTATACCTCCTATTTAAGATTCCTACTAATCTATTTAAGTTATTATACAAGTATTTTAATACTAGTAATTTTTCTTTTTATAATTAGATAAAGAAGTAGTATAGACTATTATTATATCCCCGAGTACTTTTTTATCTAAATCTAGAGGTTTAGTCGAATAAGAGACTAATCCGGATTAAGCTTAAATAAGTTCTTCCTAGCGTATATTACTTTATTATATTATATATTTACGAGTATAATATTTAATCGTATTATATATCCCTAGGACCTATTACTTAGTAGTATTATATATCCTAGGGACTTAGGTTAAAGATACGTCGAATTTATTTTAAGGTTATATCGAAGTCGTATTAAAATTAGGTTAAGAATATAGTCGGATTTTATACCCCTAGTACTATTTCTTTTATACGAAGGGTTATATATCCGTAAGAACGAAAAATAAAGAAAAGAAAAAAAACGAAAAATAAGGTCGAAAAATATAGGCGAAAAATAGGTAGAAAAATCGAGAAAAGAAATAAGTCGAGTCGAAAGAAAGAAAGAAAAAAAAATTTATAAGCGTACTAAATAAGGTATAATAGGGCGGAGTAGATAGCTAAAGGCTCTAGCCCTATATAACCCTATAAGGTTTATAACCCTATACGAAAAAATTCTCTAAAATTATTTCTTCTTCCTTTTTATACTATTACTATTATTATTATTATTATCCTCTACCTTAATTTAAGCTTAAACTAATTTTATTATAATTTCGAGTTAAATTCGAATAAGAATTAAGCTAATATCGAATAGATATTGAACTATAGTTAATACGCGTTTATCTTAAGGTATAATAACCCTTATAATACTATTTTTATCGACTTAGGATAGTTATAATAATAATAATAAATATAGTAAATATAATAATAGTAATAGTATTAGCTATAATAATAATAGTATTAGTATTAATAGTAATAATAATAATAACGGTAGTAATAATAAAGATAATAATAATAAGCTTAATCTTATTTCTCTCCCCCCTCCTTATTATAGTAAATTACTATTTATCTTAACCCTATTATTATATTATTTAAGGCTTATTTCTAATTTATTTAGGAATTATCTTAGAATAAGCTAGGGATAAGTATAAACTTAGAATAAAATTATATTAAAATTAAGTCGATATTAGCTAGGTTTTAAGTTAAAATTATACTAATTTCTAGTCGATATAACGCTTACCTTTACCTTTACTTATAGCTATAATAGCTTTACTCCTAATCGGGCTCCTACTCCTCCTCCTCCTATTCTATTAACGCCTTAGGTATTTTAATTCTCGACCCCGACCCCTACTATACTAACCCCTACCCCTCCCCCTATAATACTATTATTTATTCGGTATTAGGCTATAGTTCGTAGGATAATCTATTAGGCTATCCTATACTAATTTTATATTAATAAATTATTAGAATAGCCTCCTTCGATTAACGCGTATTAGGAGTAAGTATTAGCGAAGGCTAAGGCTTACTACCCTTATAAAAAGGGGGGAAAGTATTATAATATAGTATAAACTCCTCCTTAAGTATATAGAACTTATAAGATTATTAGCTAATATTAAGAATATAAACCCTCGTATTAACTATACCCCTTATAATTACCCTTAGCGAATTCGTTTTTATAAATTACCCGCTAAATAAAGTATAAAAGGATAAGGTATATTTAATCTTACTTTAATATTTTATCGAACTTAATTCGAAATTATACTAAACTTAAGCTAATATTATATAATATTCGAATATAACTTATCCTATCTTAACCGCTTATTAGGATACTTATAGTAATTATTCTTAATTTTTCTTTTATTTTTACTATTTTTCCTTTATTTTTTCCTTTATCTTTTCCTTTATTTATTTTTCCTTTTTACTTCTATTCGAATATACCCGTTTTTATATATCCGAAAGTCTATAAATTTATAAAATTAATATTATAATTACTAAATAAAAATATATCTTATAAAATAAGTATAGTTAAAACTAATTTAAATAGGAGTTAACTTTAGATTAAAATTAAATTAACTTTAAGCGTATATCGAAAAAGAATCGAAGAAAAATTAAATCGAAATCGATAAAAACTCTAACTAAAACTAAAGAAAAGCCGATTCGAAGAAAAGAGTAAATAGTATTAACTTATAGTAAGTATTTACTAAGTACTATAAAACTATTTTATTAAAATTAAACTAAATACTAATAAAAGTATATTTAAAATTTATTAAAAATAATTATAGCTTTTAGAATCCTACTAAGTATATAACTTTTATTATTTAAACTATTCTTTTATTCTAGTAAAGTAGTATTAAGTCTAGTATTATATAATACGTATAATTATTCTTAATACTAATTAATATTAGTTAAGTATTTTTATCGCCCTATTAAATATAATAGGTTAATATACCCTAATATTTATATATAGCTATATTTAATAATCCTATATATATATATAATATAATAATAATATATTTATTAAATAATAAAGGGATAAAATACCCTTACTAATAATAATCCTTATTAAGTATACTTTTACTTTAGTCCTAAATACTTATTTTCTTTATCTAATATACGAATAAGACCTAATATTTATATATAAGATTCCCCTATTCCTATCCTTCGGAATTAAGTTAATATTAATCCGACTTTATATCGGAATCGCGAAGGATTTATACCGATATTTAACTAGAGTTATACCTAATACCGAGTATATAATTATATAGTATTATACGATATTATACCTCTTGTTTAAGATTCCTACTAATCCGTCTAAGTTATTATACGAGTATTCCGATATTATCCTATAAAGGCCCTAGTACCTTGTATTACTAGTCCGGGTAAAGTCCGAACTATAATATACCCCTTTTTATACCCCTCCTTATATTTTTATTATATACTAAATAAAGAAAATAGTATAAAGGTATAACCTAGAATATAAATAAAATAGATTAGTAAGCCTATAATATATATATATATAAAAACCCTATATTTAAAAATTTTTTCCTAACTTTTTTATTATAATATTTATATATAATTATTTTTATATATAGTTATAATTATATTTAAGGCGCCGATAACTCCGATACGCGGTATAAGTAGGTATTTAATAAAGGGAGACTCGGACGATAATAGTAGTATAGCGCCCGAGGAGGTTGCGTATATATATACGCCCTATATTAATAACCTCTATAATAATAAACGTATAGATTATTAATAAGGTTATAAGTAGTCTTATTTAGCCTATTATACGCGGTATAAAAGGTACTTATAGGAAAGGTACCTTTTTACTATAAATACTAGGCTTTAGCCGGCTATTTATAACCTTTTTATCTAAATAAGAATAGGTTATACTATTATAAAGGAAACCTACTAATAAAATAGAAATATACTAGGCTATTAGGTATATTTAATAGCTTTATTTATATAATACGCTGAAAGACTTTAGTCTATACTAACTATTACTTATTTTACCCCTTACCCCGCCTAGAGTCTTTTTATTATTAATATACTTAAATAGCTAATAATAAATAGCTTTAATACGCTTATACCTATATCCTCGGCGGTTATAATCCCTCCTATACCGGTTATATTATAGTATAACTCCGGTAATACTATATAAATATACATATAATAATAATAATAATAATAGGGGTAGCTTATTAATAGGCTTAATACTTTTATATAGTATTATAAATAATCCTTATACTATTAAGAGGATAATATACGTAAGCTAATAGTATAAATAGTATAAGAGTACTAGGTTTAAGAGTAAAGTAATATAGCGATTCTCGGCTTTATATAATAGCTTATAGGTATTTTATCCCCTCCCCTTCCTTAATAGCCGGTTATACTACCGCTAGTAAGGATAATAAATAACTACCCCTTCCTAGCTTATAGGTATATTTCGCCCGAATTTTCCCCGCCTACTATATCCGGTTTAACCTTAGTAAGTCGTAGATACTCGTACTAGTTATTCTATAGTATACCCTCCTAGTACTTATAATACCCTAGTTATTTTAACTAAAAGATATACTAAGAAAATAATAAGGAGGAAGAGCCTAAGGAGTAATAAATACAGCTAGGAGAATACTTAGGGTATTTTAATAATAAACGGGAATAATAAGAATAATTAAGGTTATAAAGTAATTATAAGTATTATTATTAAAGGTAATTAAAAGGGTTTATTATAAGTATATATATCCCCCTATTATAACTCGAACGATATTAATATTATATAAGCTAAAAAATTATCTTAAAGCTATTATATTAGTACTATATAGCTAGTCTATTTTATAAGGATTAAATAATATAATAATTAGCCTATAAGTAGGCGCCCCTTAGTATTTTTAGCTATAAGTATAGCTTCTACCTTTTATTTATTTAAGGAAGGATCGGAAGAAGAAAAATATAATATAGGATTAGGTTAAGAATCGGCGAGTTATTAAGAAGGATATAGGTTATATATAATATATTTAATAAGATTAATATAAAAAGTCGGATAAATACTAAAAGGGGTATTTAAAATAATAGTTAAAGGGGTAGGGATAATAATAATACGGTATTTAGCCTTAAGATAATTAAGTTTTTTAAATAGCCGGTTCGTTTATATATTACCTAGGTTAAGCTAAACGAAGTTATTAATATAGAAATATTTAATAGGGTACTAGGAATTATTTAATATATCCTAAATGTATTATTATATTTATATAATAATAGCTTATATAAACTAAGTACTCTTAACTAGCTAGGATATAAATATAATAGTATAATTAACGGGTAAAGTAAAAGAAATATCGGAACCTATAAGATATAGGAAAAGGTTTATATTATAATTATAGAATAATATATTAGGGCTAACCCCTATAATAGAAGAGTTATAGTTATTTAAGGTAATTTAATAAATAGGTAGGTAATCGGCCTAGTTAAATTAAGTAAAAGAAACGATATTATAAAGGATAGCCTAGACTTCCTAATTAGTATATTTAGAACTATTATTAGTCTAAGGGTAGTATATAATAAAGAGGAGTTAATATATCCTTATAAGACGGTAGAGTATAAACTAAAAACGATTAATTTAATTAAATCTATAATTAGAGATAAGACTCTAGGGAAATCTATAAAACTACTATTAATAAAAAAGGAAGTATAATATATACTTATTAGTTTTTATAAATATTATAGCCTTTAGCTAAATATATTTTAAGAGTAGATTAATAATAATTATAAGGAAATATAAGAAGAATATAATAATAGTTAGAAGATTTATTATAAAGTTTATAAAGATTATTTACTAAAATTAGTTTATAATAGGTAATAGTTATAAAAAGCCCTAATAATAATAATAATTAATATAATTATTATAATAGGTATAATTATAAATAAAGCGAGTAATATTTATAAATATCCCCTTTTAGTAGAAATCCTGCTAAAGGAGAAAGAATATTATATTTTTATTAGGGTAGCCGGCTAAAAGCGAATTATAAGTATAGTATATTAAAGTAATTTTTAGGGGTTTATCCTTAAGAACCTAAAAACAGCTATAATATTAAAGAAACCTATAGGCGGATAAAGTATAGTCGGCAATTTATTCGCGGGTATAAGCCTTTAAAGGGAAGGTATAAGCTTCTAATTAAACGGTTATAAAACGAATAGTATAATAAGGATTAGTAAATAAAGTATCCGCCTAAAGCCCCGAGAGGAATATATTAGTAAAGGGGGAAACCAGGGTAATAGTAGGAAGTATAGAAGAGGATATAAGGGCGGGGGACTCGAGGGAAGACGGTAGAACTATAGAGAATATATATAATAAGTATAAGATAATAGGATTATTAAATACTAAACGTAAGATTTAATTAAAATAGGTAAAGGGAATAATATAATCTTAACCCTATTAAAAAAGGGTATTTTAGTAGGAGTAATAAGTACTCCTAGCTATATAATAGTATAAGGCTCCTAGCCCGGAGGGTTAGATTAGGAAGGTAACGTTATAAACTAGCGCTTAGAATACAGGGTAGGCTAGGGAGTCTAACCCTTACGGTAGCTAGGCTAGGCTATAAGGCCTAATTCTTATATATAAAGAGGTCCTTTTCCCCCCCTTCTTCCTTCTTTTTAAAGAAGGTAAATAAGGAAGCTAAGTAGCCCCCTTTTTTAAGAATATAAGTTAATTACTATAAGTATATTTTCCTAGCCTTAATACGGGTACTAGGCTATAGCTTCTTCTACTTTTACTTGCTTTTAATACGGCTTTTTTTAACTACTTTTACTATGGATTTTTAACCCCTTTTCCCCCCTTTTCCTTCTTTTTCTTCTTTTTCCTTAGGAGTAGCCTTCCTCCCTCGCTAAAACTAGTCTCCGGGGTTATAATCAAACGTTATAATAAGAATATTTAGGGCGGATATTCTTTACTCCTTTTAGAATACTCCGATATACCTTTATTCTCCTTAGCTAGTAGATGGCTTCCTTTTCTTTAGGGTAATAACGGCGTTAATAAAATGGTTAAAACTACTTAATTAAGGTTAATAGCGCTAGCTAATTTAGTCGGGAGGGGGGAAAAACAAGGGGCTTACGCTAATAGGCATAACTACCTATAGCCTCTTCTCCTTCTTCCTTCCCGCCTTTAAGGACCCTGCCTAGAGGACCTAGTCGATAGTAGGCTAGCCTAACGTTTATTCCCTCGCTAGTTTTACTACTCCTTTTTTTATTGTTTTTAGCTTCTTTCTTTTCCTTCTTTTTTTTATTCTTTTTTTTACTTCTTTCCTCTTCTCTAGCGGTATAGGTAGTAGTAGAAGCCTCCTTAGTAACCTTCCCTCTTCTACTCCTACTTTTAGCTTTAAATACCCTCCTTAGCCCTATCTTTTCGGCTACCTTTTTCCTCCTCTAGTTTCTTGCTTTTTTCTCCTCCCTCGGTACGCCCTCTTCGATTACTAACCCGACTACCTACCTTAACTATTTAATTAAATACTAGTAGTAATAATAATAGAATTAAGATCGAGATTAGGATTAAGATTAGTAATAGTAGTAGTAAGGTTCGGGTATAATATTTAATATACTATTGCCCTTTTTGCCTTTTTATTCCTTCCTTAGTATTCCTTTAGCTTCTTCTCCCTTACTTTCCTCTTCTCGTTCGGCGTTTTCGGCGTTTTCCTTTCCTTTACTTTCTTCCCTTTCCCTCTCTTCCGCTCCGCCCTACCTTAGTCCCCTATTATAGGACCTATAGTAGTAGTTACCCCCCCCTTCCTTAGTATTTACTCGGTCTTCTTTCCTTCTCTCCGGATTTTCTTCTCCCCTTCTTCCCTTTTAGGGATAGGAGATTAAACGGTTCCTCGTACGCTTTAAGGCTAAGATCCCGGAAGAATAACTCGAGTAGCTCCCTTTTTTTCATTAGCTCCGCTTATTATTTATAGGTTAAAGACCTAATAAATAGTATTATTACCTAGTTAATAATAAAAATAAGTCTTTTATAATACTATAGAGTATTTAATTAGGCCTATTAAGTAGGTCTTTTATTAAGGCTATAATAGTATAAAGTATAATAACTAAATAAGCCTAAGAATATAATTAACTAATTAAAAAGGTATACTTCCTTTTATTAATAGATTAATAGTCCTAATAATAATACTAGTACTAATAATAATAACTCGATAAAGTACTCCCTTAGTCTCTTTTTAGCTCTATTAAACGATATCTAGTAAATACTTTTAGAAGACCTTAGTAGTCCCCGATTAACCCTATATAATACCCTCTTTTTAAGGGTATATTTCTTTACCTCCCTCCTTCTTAGAAATAAAGAAGTTAGCCGCTAACGAGAGTCTATTAACGCCGCTATCTTTGCCTATTCCTTTAGCTATTCCCCGTCTCCTTCTTACTATTTAGAGCTATTACCCGGATAGTTTCTAGTCCTATAGGGAGTTAACCTTCCTTCCTAGAATTAGACCTATTATTACTAAAAGTCTTAATTAAGTAATTTCTAGGAATAAGGTTAATACTAAGGGTCTCCTTTTTTCTTTTTTTCTTTTATTTTTTCCTTTCTCTTCTTTGTTATTTCCCTTCTCCTTATATTCTTTAATTTACTCCTGCGGTTCTTACGTAAGCCCGCCTTTCCTTACCTTTATCTTTTTCTTCCTTTTCTTCTTCCCCTTTCTTTATAGCTATACTTACGCTATAGGGAGTAGTTTAACGGGAGTAATAAGTACTCCTAGCTATATAATAGTATAAGGCTCCTAGCTTAAAGGGCTAGATTAGGAAGGTAATATTATAAACTAGCGCCCGGGATATAGGGTAGGCTAGGGAGCCTAACCCGTATAATAGCTAGGCTAGGCTATAAGGCCTAATTCTTATATATAAAAAGGTTCTTTTCCCCCCCCTTCTTCCTTCTTCTTAAAGAAGGTAAGTAAGGAAGTTAGGTAGCCCCTTTCTTTAAGAATATAAGTTAGTTACTATAAGTATATTTTCCTAGCCTTAGTATAAATACTAGGCTATAGCTTCTTCTACTTTTACCTGCTTTTAATACGGCTTTTTTTAACTACTTTTACTATGGATTTTTAACCCCCTTTTCCCCCCTTTTCTTCTTTTTCTTCTTTTTCTTCTTTTTCTTCTTTTTCTTCTTTTTCTTCTTTTTCTTCTTTTTCTTCTTTTTCTTCTTTTTCTTCTTTTTCTTCTTTTTCTTCTTTTTCTT
>PDHP01000265.1:16704-40703 GCA_003339455.1 Ophiocordyceps camponoti-leonardi (nom. inval.) | reverse complement strand
GGGGGGGGGGGGGGGGGGGGGGGGGGGGGGGGGGGGGGGGGGGGGGGGGGGGGGGGGGGGGGGGGGGGGGGGGGGGGGGGGGGGGGGGGGGGGGGGGGGGGGGGGGGGGGGAAGGAGGCGAAGGGGAGAAGAAGGAGAAGAAGGAGGGTGCTGCTAGCGAGCTTGTCCACATGCATGTATGGATTACACGGGAGTTGTGTGTGGCTGTATGGGTGAGAGGGTGTAGCCTGTACGGACATGTACGTGGATGACGATGGATGCACTATCTCTACCTACTATACTGAGGTACGGATACTAGAAGTAAATGAGTGTTGTTGCTCGGGTGCAGGGAAAGGGGGAAAGAAGGGATTCGAGGTGCTCCGTACGGTACCTACTAGGCATCCGTATCCGTGCCTTGTGCTTGATTGATTGATTGATTGATTGATTGACTTGTTTGTGTTTGTTGTCTGTCTAATAAAGATTCGGAGAAAATAAAGGAGATTTGAGAAAGAGGCATGTATGTATGTACGGATATTCGTCTATGTAGGTACCGTGTATGATACGAACCGTCAAGACAAGAAACGGTAAGACGGGATGAGCTGGGGGGTGCAAATTACTATGATAATAGGGTGCCTTTTACGGATATTAGGGGAAACACCGCACTGGAGGGGGGGGGGAACGTTAATCTTAGTGGGTATTTCAGCTCGACACAGCACTCACAGTCACCGTCAGTCGCCAGTTACTATTTCTTTTATTTTTTATTTTTTTTTTTTTTACTTGCAAGCAGAGCTATGAAGCTCATCTGTCTATCCGTAACCCAGCTCTCCATTTCCCCCACCTCGAAGGCAAGGCAGCGCTGCTATCCGTAGTTGCTACGCACGCGCTTATCATCGTGTTAGTACTAGAGAGTAAGGATAGATAGCCTCAGTTACTTTCTTTCTTTCTTTCTTTCTCTCTCTTTCTTTCTTCTCACAGCTCTTCTTCTTCTTCTTCTTCCATCCGTACGGATACTTCTCCTTCTACCTATCCCGTAGGACTTATACGGAGTAGGCCGTCGTTGAATCTCTCTTATAGGGGGGATTATCCGACACTAACAAGACCGTTCGTTCCCCTTACCCTTCCTCCCCTTTCGCTCACGGCTACCGGTTAACCGATTAACGTTCTTCTTCCATCCGTACATATGTACGTACATACATACAAAGAATCCATACGGATAGGGACGCACGAAATAAATAATCATCGTATCGTTGTTGATGAATGGACCGATTACACTGCGTCGTTGCAGGTACCACCTATCCACGGTCTACGTCTACCTACTCTATATCCGTAAAAGCGCCAGACACAAGGGTTTCGGCCGAATAGGCATGTTTTCTTTCCTTCTTTCTTCCTCATCTATCATTTAATCTTGTCTCTTTTCCTCTCCTCCTTTCTCTACGGATATCCGTACTTCATACGGAGTTCTCCGTTTTTGTATCGCCTCTTATTTCCTCTTCTCCTTACAAGTCATATACCAACTTATAAACGAATTGACAGCCTTCATCTCGAGTCGAAAGAAAAGGGGGAAAGCAAAAAAAACCAACCGGGGGGAAAGAAAAACACCAAGCCGTCATTTCCGTCAAATCACCATCTCAGACCCTTTTCCCTTTTCCCCTTCCCCTTCCACTTCCCTTCCCCCCTTACCCTTATTAGACAGGTACCACGAGAACCAAAAAAAGGGGGGGTTGACAAAGGAAGGGGAAATATTCGCCTCTCGCCTCTACTCCGTACCTCGCTTCCGGTCTTTGATGATACATACATACAAACATCCTCCATTTCTCTCTGTTTCGCCCCCTTTTTTTTCTTCTTTCCCAGAGAGTATCGGTAAAAGCACCGTACCTGAGAATCTGCCCGTCGAAGGGAAATCTTCTTCTTCTTCTTTCTGCGTCTTCTCCTTTCTTTTTTTTTTCTCTCTCATTGCATGAAATCGTCAACCCCCCCCCTTTCCAACCCCCGGGAAGCTCGTCATCTCCCAATAAAATTCAACTCTCGCCTACCGTCCACGGCCAGAGAAAGAAGGAAAACAAAGAAAAAAGAAAGAAGAAAAAAGCAAAGAAGAAGCGAAAAAAAAAACACACAACGAAAAACGCCCACCCAGAGATCATAACCATCACCTTCACCATCATCGTCATCGTCATCATCATAATGTAACCCCAACAACCCTCCACCCCCCCCCTAAACTTTTTATCCTCAACCGTGGCCCGCCCGTCCGGATTGCCCGTCTGCATACTGTGTGCAACTGCTGCTGCGACTTTCAACTCAAACCTTGGAAGCACGTGTGCCTGTACGACGTGTCAACGACACCAAGAAGCCAGCTGTATCCGTATATACATACATACTGACATGCATCCCTAGTTGCTCACGAAAGCTGAATTCGTAGCACATCCTGTCTTCTACGGATACGGATACCTAGTGCCTACCTACTACCATGCACCTATGGTGACCTACCTACGTCTAAACTTCTAGCCTCTATCCGTACCACTTCGGAGGTTAGGTAGTAGCATGCAAGTGTACGTTATAAGACATGATGACGATGATCCCAGCAAATCAACTTTGCTTCTCTACCAACCTACCTACCTACCTTCCTCGTCCTAGTCATGCAGGAGATCCAGACCGTAGACTTGCATCCAGAAACCCATGTCCCTACACGGAGTATCCTTATAACAACAAAAACAACAACATGCCCTCGTGCACCGCGAATACGGATAAAGCATCACATCACCAGACCCCCCCTTCTTCATTCCCCCCTCCTTCTTTACGGCGTAAACAAGACTGCATCACCAGACGTCCCCTTCCAAGAATACCTATCTGCATATGTCCTTTAAGCCACGGCCTACGGCTACCTCCATGGGAGTATAAAGTAGTATATACCTACATATCCGTACACATATTTGACACAAGTCAGAACACACCAGGACCTCGTCTCGGCCCGCTCCCGGAACATTCAAGAGAAACATGGTGGCCTCATGCATGTCGATAGTTAAATTTTTTTGTTCCACCTACGGATACCTACCTCCTCCAAGCTGGGGTACGGTCGACGACACTTTCTTGTACGGATACAGATAATCTATACGAAGTATGTGCCCATCCACATAAAGAATCCTGTCACTGGATAATCCGACCTCATGTCGCAGTCGTATCATCGTAAGTAAGTGAACTATCCGTAACGGATACGTCCGTAGTAGCAGGACCAGGTGGCAGCTGGTATGCTGCGTAGTATGCATCCATGCTACTCTATCCGTACGGATATAATACCTTAAAACATGTGCACCAACTCGTACAAATACTACATCACCCCCCTGCTCGGATCCTCGTCCGTCCTCTCTGCCGCCAGCAGAATCTCCCCCTTCCCTCCCCTTCTGCCGATAGCTTTCTTTCTAGAACCACAGAACCTCCCCTGTTTCGTATAATTACATCCATACCTACGGATAGTATCGTACATACATGCAGGGGGCCGATCCCTTCCCCCTCATCTGCATCCTCTCCTCATCCTAATCTCCTCCCAGGCTACGGATACCTTACCACGACGTTTCCGCTTCGCTGCTGTAAACCTCGTCAGATGCTTCTGAGCCCCTGGCCCTGTCGCCATTTGACCCCCCGGCCCTCCTTCTCCCTGGTTGTAGGTCCACCAGTCGGGGAATGGCGAACGCCTCGTGATTTGCCGGCGAAGAACTCGCGCTCCCCTCCCTCCGAGCCCGCGGGGGCGTCCCAGCCTTCTCCTCTTCTTCTTCTCTCTCCTCCTCCTCCTCCTGCTCCTGCTCCTCCTGCTCCTGCTCCTCCTGCTCCTGCTCCTCCTGCTCCTGCTCCTGCTCCTCCTGCTCCTGCTCCTCCTGCTCCTGCTCCTGCTCCTCCTGCTGCTCATCCTCCTCCTCCTGCTCGTCATCATCTTTTTCTTTCTTCTCATCTTCCTCGCCCCCCTCTACCCCCTCATCCTGCTCTTCCTCGTTCCCCTCTCCCTCCTCTTCCTCCTGCACTTTTCCTCCCTCCTTGTCCTCCCCCCCCTGCCGCTCGGGCTCATCTCCCGTCCCGCCCCTTTCGGCAGACGCCGATCGCTGATTTGCCGCCGAGGGACTCCCGAGCCCCTGATTCACTTCCGCTGGGGGCGACGATGGCGGTGGCGGCGGCGGCGGCGGCGGCGGCGGTTCTTGTGCCTGGTCTGCGGGAATCGTCATTTCCACCTCCATCTCCATCTCGTGGCCCACCGCCTCGTCGGCGAAGCCGACGCCCAGCGTCAGCTTCAGCAATCCGCCGCTCCGGTCGCGCCGCATCTTGCCGAGCACCACGCGCTGCACCTGCCCCACCCGCCGAAAGGCCGCCTCCGCCGCCCGGTTCGCCAGCGTCACCTCAAAGTGCCGCGTCTGGGCGTCGCTCAGGTCCTCCCGCGCCGAGAGGCTCTCCGTCTCCAGCTCCATGCCGTGCGCCGGCCGGCTCAGCGGGAACTCGGCCGTGTAGGGCACCCCCGTGGGCCAGTGTATGATAAACCTGTTTCGACGCGTGAGGCCCTCCGTCGACGTCTCGACGAGACAGAATTCCTGCTGCGGCCGCCGCTTGTGTCGTCGCGGCGCGCCCTCCTTGTAGTCGCCGGCCGTCATCCGCTGCGGCAGCGCGAACTGCGGCCCGCCTTGTGCCGTCCAGAAACGACCCGTCCGGAGCCGGCCGTTGCGTAGCTTCAGCTTCTTGACCGTGTGCCGGATCATCATCAGCGCCGACGGTAGCAGCTCGGGCTGCCGGCCGCGGTAGTTGCGGTACTTCTTCGTCATGGTCTCGTGATAGGCGAGGCCCAGCTCGTTGCAAATCATGACCTTGACGATGCGCCGCACCGCCATCAGCCCTCCCGACGAGAGCCTGCAGCCGTCCGGCAGCCAGTCACGCGGATGCAAGTCGCCGGCTTCGAGCTCCACGTCCGGGTTTCGTCTAGTAAATGCCATGTCGGCCCTCTCGGGCGGCTTGTTCTCGTCGACATCGTCCTCCTCCTCGGCAGTGGCATCGCCAACCTGATCGCGGAGAGACGACATGAGCCAGGTGATGGCGATGAGTCCCGAGTCCTTGGCGCTGGCATGTCCGGTGGCGGCCGGCGCCAAGTATTGAAAGTCGTATGGCAGATGCATCCAATTCCAGAAGCGCACCCAAAGGTGCACGCAGGCGCCGATGCGTTCGGGCCGTGCCGCCGTCGCGCCACAGTCGAGGACGTATAAGAGGCCTCGGCTGCGGTCAAACATGGTCATGTTCCACTGGGCCTCTCCGCACCTGATGGGCACCACCACCCAGCGGCGTCCGTAGACGCGGCGGATGTAGGCGTCGTGATCCATGGAAGGGTGGCGGAAGTCGCCTACACTCATTCGCATGCTGAATTCTTCACTCCAATCGTCGACGGGGACGCCGGTAGAGTCGACGTCGAGGTGCCAGGGATACAACCATGCCATGGAGTGGTACATGCCATAGGACACGATTCTCATCAAGGCAAACATTTCGTCCTTGGACAAGGGTTTGTGGCTGGCCATGGTCCGATGAATCAAGTCGTGCAAGATAGCGACGTGGGCGAGCCATGGGACGTTGTCGTGTAGTTGGTAGGCGACGCTGTGATAGGGCGGCATGGGAACCAGTTGCGAGTAAATCGGCGTCGCCCTTGCCACCAGAGCACGAACCTCGGCTTCATCTTGAAAGTCGATGGCCGATCCCAGGGACGAGGCGTGCCGGAGGAGGTCATTGGCCAAGTCATGGTCGGGCCATTCAGTGCGCGGCAGGAACTGCGGGAGCTGCTCATGGTCGGTCGCACTCTCGCCGCGGCCCATGAAGGTATTTCTCCCGCGGAGGAAGACGTGCCCCGCCTGTGCCGGTAGTCGGCTCATGATGAAAGACTTGGCTGCTTGCTTGGATGGGGACGGCGTGTTGAGGCTGTTGCTCTTCTCTCTCTATCTGGCCATGAGAAAAGCGAGGCGGATGCATGATATACAGCTGAAGACGAGCTGGCGCCATGATCCGTTGTTTCCATCTCTTTGTATCATCGCTTTGTCTGTGACGATGACTCAAGCTCTTTGATGTGCGAGAGACGGGACAAAAAGCAGGTCTAGTATCTGCCTTGTCCGAGTCTCGAGAAGAAGGCATCGTGGCTACTAAGCAGCAGCATCAATGGGAGCACAAAAGAAGACGTCGAGCAGAAAGGATAGTGTTCGAAAGAATGTTTGCGACGCAGCCAAGAGAAGGGCTCACGAAGGGGTCACTGCGGAAGCACAGGTCAGCTTGCTGGTGTAGCTGCCTTTCGAGAAGCCCCCCGTCTCGCGTCTGGATGTGTGAATATACCGAGGTGGTGGGTAGGGGCGTACAGCAGAGTATGTAAGCAGCCACCCAGCAGCCACAATGACTGTCAAGCCACAGCGGGTCGCCGCCTCGACCGTCGACGACATCCCACTCTCCGCTAAGAGTAAGCGGCTAGCCTCTGCTGCTGTATCTCCTGCAGACCACAACCAACCCGCGTGGCGTTCATCGATGATATCAAAGTCTCCGGCCAGCATGAGAAGCAGATCACCCCCCAACGAGAGAATCTGCTTCTCTCCACTAAGGTAAGTTGCGCCAACGAGGCTAGTAAGGCCTGCTCTGGAAGGGGGCAAAGTCCTAAAACCTGCAAGCCACTTGACTGACTTGCCCTGACGAGGTAGATGCCCGTCTCGTGCGCCAGCAAGCAAATCGGCATCGCCTGTCTCCTGCAGGATGCCTCCCGAGCGGCACCGCTTGACTCGAACTTGATCCATCCTTAGCCCTGGGCATTATTAAGGGCTCGCCTCTTCAACGGCTCATCGCCAGTCGGACCCAGGCCCATCAACAGCTCACAAGGCAAACACCCCCCCGCCCTCCTCCCACCTCCGGTGCACGGCTCCACGTTTCGCCGACCCAGCCACTCTGATTTTTCTTCTTCGCCTGTGAGAAGGAAGGAAGAGAGAAAAAAAAAGAGGAGCCGGCCCGTGCAAGGTTTGGGACCAGTGGCTTGGCCCGCCTGGGATCAAGCCCCAAGACCCCCCCCCCCCTAACGAGCCCTGGAGCCGCGGTGCAGAGCCTTCTGAAGCAAAGCGGTGCGCGCCGCCCGCCAACGCATCACAGGCTGCTGCAGCGTCCGAACAACAAGCACCATCGCCCCCCTCCACCCGCCAAATTTCTACCCTGCAACATCAACAAAACATCGCCAACATCGTCCGCCACCCGACGCTCACCCCCACGAAGAAAACGACGTCTCGTCCCCTTTTCCGAACTTTTATAGAAAATTTTCTCTTCCAACACAAGACCACGCGAATAAATCTACCCATGGCTGGCGGCAAAGGAAAGTCTTCTGGTGGCAAGAGCTCGGGAGGGAAGACGGGCGCAGAAAGCCAAAACAAGAAACAGCAGAGTCATTCGACTCGCGCTGGCCTACAGGTAAGAGAGAGAACGAGAGAGAGAGGGGAGGAAAAGAGAATGCCCTCATTCCCACCCATCCGAGACCTTTGCCCCGCGTTCGCTTTCGAAATCACCCCCTCTCGTCGAGCCGGACCCTGGCCGACGGACGCCCGCGATGAGACACGACTCCTGTTCACGACCCCCGCGAACGCGTCATTCTCTGCCTCCACGCGCCCCGTCGCATCGAGTGTTGAGTCGTTCTGACGAGATCGAATCCAGTTTCCCTGCGGACGCGTCAAGCGTTTCCTCAAGCAAAACACACAGAACAAGATGCGCGTGGGGGCCAAAGCCGCCGTGTACGTTACCGCCGTCCTCGAGTATCTGACGGCCGAAGTGCTCGAGCTTGCAGGGGTTTGTCTCTCCCCTCCTTCCGCCCCAGGGACCAGCTTTTCTGGATTGCCACTGACGCGCCACCGCAGAACGCCGCCAAGGACCTCAAGGTCAAACGCATCACGCCACGCCACCTGCAACTCGCGATCCGAGGCGACGAGGAGCTCGACACCCTAATCCGCGCGACCATCGCCTTCGGCGGCGTCCTACCACACATCAACCGTGCCTTGCTGCTCAAGGTGGAGCAGAAGAAGAAAGCCAAGGCGCTAGAGGCCTGAGGCCAGCCGCGTCGACGCCGGCTGCCGCTTTTTTTCTCTTGTCCTCTCATGTCGGTTCGTCATAGTGTTGTTCTGGCAGTGGGACAGGGAATGGCTGGATTGCATAAGTGTTTTCTTTTTTTTCTTTTTCCTTTTTTATGGGAGGGGCTCACGGGCTTTAACCTCCGCGAGGCCTCAACTCAAGGCTGTCACGACTTTGTCCTTCAAAGTCGAAACCCATGGGAAAGGATCAGGCTTCCCGTTAGTCGGCGTCGGTCCTTCGCCATGCCGGCCCTTTGTGGAAGCAGGACGAAGTCCCCGAGTCTCTGGCTGATTTGCCTCGCGCGCATCGTGTATGATAAAGAAAGAGAGCAGGGTGACACAAGGACAGAGGTGGGGAAGTGGTGGCTGGAATGATAGAGTCACAGGGTAGATGAAAAAAAAAAGGAAGCGACAGTCGTGCCCAGCTTGGTTCGTCGATCCTCGTACCGTTGAGGAGATATCCGGTAGAGAAACAAAACGCGCATACCGGCCTGGTCACAGCAGTCCCGGGATGATAGCCCTGCGGCGGCCGACCTTTTCGCGGCCGAAGCGCTCGACGTACCAGGCCTTGCCGCGGATGGCCCGCGGCAGCATGGCGAAGATCTCGTTGACCAAGAAGGCCCATGCAGGCGCACAGGTCCAGCCGGCGGCCATTAGGAAACCAAACCACTCGATCCACTCGCACAAGTAATGCGGATAAAGGACGTAGCGAAAGAGGCCACCGTGCGGCATCTGATAGCGCTTCGGGGCCCTGACCGCATCACCACCACCACCACCACCACCACCACCGGCTTTGTACTTCGCGCTGCTCAAAGGCTGTCCGCTTCGACGACGACGCGACGGCCTCCGAATCTCCCGCAGGACCTCGTCGTGAAAGAAGTTTGCGGCGAGGCCTGCGTAGAAGAGGGAGACGCCGAGGACGAACTGCGGTAGGGGCGTCTGCTCCGCCCACGACTGTTGACTTACGGGGCCGTAAGCTGCTAGCCATGAGCCGAGACAGGTTCCGTTGAAGAGCTGGAAGCTTATGGCGGAGAGCCAGACGACGAGGTGGATGGGTGCCATCGAAGGTTGGAGGAAGGGGAAGACGACGGCTCGGTAGATGTAATGTATCACCTTTTTTTTTTCCCCTTCCATTAGTTTTGCAAATAGTGAAAGGAAAAAGAGAGAAAAAGAAGGGAGGTCAAGGGGGTTGGGGGGGGGAGAAACGAACAAAAAGCCCAGCAAGAACCCGATTCTGCCACGGCAAGTCCTCGACACCAACCATAGAAGGGAGCGTGCGCAGGACGTACAACAGCGTCAGGAAGCCGGGGACCTCCATCGTCAACCACGCAGCCCGTCCGGGGATGTTGAACCGGCTCGGCGTGGAAGTCTTGCCCATGCCGTACCACTTTACGAGCCATTGCATCGACCCAAACTGTTTGCCCTCGGGGGAAAGGTTTTAAGAGAATGGGGTTAGTCTCTCGTCCTCTTTTCCATGCTCGTTTCCTGGGTTCGTGTATTCGTAGTTGGGTAGGGAACGGGTTATCGTAGGGGTAAAGAAAGGATCGTCATGCATGGATTGGGTAGAGAAAGAGGGGAAAAGGAGAAAGAAGACTTGCAGCAGGATAGGCAAGCTGCCAAAACAAAAGAATAGACTCATAGCGTTCCCGCGTCGGAGGCGGAATAAAGCCCTGTATAAAGGCCATCATCGCCTTTTTTCCTCCTCCTTTCTCTCTCCTCCTTTTCTCCTTCGTCTCTTTCTTTCTTCGAATCCCTTTCTTCTCTCAAAGCAGTAGAGAATCAAAAGCCTCGAGATGCTTTGTAGCTTCTTCTCAAAGAAATCTGCACCTCGTCGTCGTAATTCTTGGGAAGGGTCCTCTTCTATGCCTGTCGTCGTCGGTCGTGGTGGATGGATCTTGGCGATGGAGGTTTGTGTCTGGGCCTGGTGGATAGCCTTTTTGCTAATTGTACTCAGAGACGCAGCCCCTCCCCGTAATGATAACCTGATAGGCTGATAGTCAAGCTAAAACAGCCTGATAATCTGGGAAGCAGCCACGCATGACGTAATGACCCATCCTATTCGTATTCGTACACCACAGCATCGATCGTCATCTTCAGCAGTATCAACGACAAGCCTCACTTTTAAACCCAACGATACCAGCAACGAAGCGTATGTGTATGCACTCATATAATATGAGTCCGCTCGATTCAAAACCCCTAGAAACTTAGTCAGGCTTATTGGGGAAAAAAGAAGAAAAAAAGGAAAAACAAAAAAAAAATCGCTAATAGAATCGCAGGAACAACAGCCAAATCACCGGCCCGCCGAGTCCAAAACTACACGATCCATCCTTCGCCAAAACTCCCCCTCAACCCCGCAAAGGTAACGTTGAGCGGCCCGGAACGGAAAGCCCACCAGTTGCCGTGCGTCATCGCCGGGTCGGCATCCATGTGCACGTGCGGCACCGCCTCCGGCGCAGACGACCCCCGCGGCTGGCCGCTGTAGCTCGCGTAGACGGCGCCGCCCCGGTGGCGCGGGAGGATGGAGTCCGACGTCGAGACGGCTTTCCAGATGGGGTTTGCCGGCTCCTCCGGCCCGAGGTCCGTCCAGGACTCCAAGCCGACGTTCCCGTCCGTCCCGATGAAGAGCCAGAAGTCGGTCCGGCACCGCAGGCATTGCCCGAACACCGCACGGGGCTTGTCCAGGGCGGGCGCGGGGATCCTGCCGCGGTCGCTTGCGAGACGTCTGGAGGTGGCCCGGAAGCTGCATTCGTGGCCCCATTCGATGTACTCCATTTCCTGCGTCCACGTCTCGTGGAATCCCCGGTAGCACAGGTGCCTGCACAGCGCTATGCAGCCTTCCGAGATGAAGTGGAGCTTGACCTTGGTCCACAGGGTCCGCATCAGGAAGTGGTCGTCTACGATCTTCGGGAAGAAGTGGACCGTCCCCGACCCGAACTCGATTTTCCGATCCCGCATGATCTGATGATACCGGAGTAGTTGCGAGGCTTCCTGTCGGCGGAGCCACTTCAGAGCAAATTGGACGTGTATATGAGTGATTGCATATTTGTACTCGGCGTTGAAGCACATGGCTATCCCCGTCGATTCCTCCCTGCAACCAATGTTGAGGTTTTCTCGGCGCCCGCGCCGTGGGTCAAGGCTGCCTCTGTATCGATGCAGCCTCCAACAGTAGTCGCATCTCCAATGAAGCGGTTTGTCTCTGACAAGGTTATAGAGGTAACTCGGATCCGGCTCGTCGTCGGGGTAAAGCCTGTCGGCGATATCCCGTAGCTGACTCGATGTCTGCCGGATACGGAGTCTGTCATGCAGCGGGAGGAAGGAGACGATGATGTACTTTAATTCCGTTGGAAGATGCCTGAACTCGACCCGAGGCCGAGTGACCTGATCGCCGCCGTCCGGATGTCCAAAGTAGCCGCCGCTGTTCGGATGGCCAAAGAAGTAGCCATCGCCGGCCGGAGGAGGGGCCGGAGGAGAGAAGCTGTTGCTCGGACCGGGAAAGTATCTGGCGCCGCCGGTGTAACTCACAAGGCCTACCTCGGGTTCAGAGCCGTAGTCCGGGTAACCCGATCTGTAGCTGAGACCGGGCGGAATCGCAAAGCCTCCTGCTTCAGGCCCAAGAGATGGATCAACCCGGGCGAGCTCGTCAACCGAAGGCGTTGAGGTAGTTGGTTCAGAGTTCTCCTAGGAACTTTTGCTGTTGGACACGATATCGGACGTCAAGGCGTTGGCCGCAGCGACTTGGTCACCTGGAGCAGCCGAGGGGGCAGCTTCGCCAGGCTCAACAACTTCGCCACCCTCTTCGGCTTCACCACCCTCTCCAGCTTCGCCAGCCACGTCAGCTTGACCACACACCCAAACTCCACGACGCCAATCAGCCACAAACTCCCTCCAAGACCGCTTCAGACTCCTCCGCCCCATCAAGTCATCAGAACCAAACGCCCCGGGCGAAGGCGAAGCGCTCCCCAAGATCGGGTCCTCCTCCTCGACCGAACTCTTCGCACTGCCATCGTCACCTTGCGGCGGCGCGGCATCATCTTCCTCACCCTGCCGAGACGCCGGCGGTCCCTCGTCCACGTCGCGCGGAGCTGGGCCCTCGCCGAAGGGATTCGTCAGGATGTCATCTTGGGATCCGGACATTGTCTGTCGTAAACGAATGAAAAGGGTATCGATGATTGCCGGGAATGATATGAAAGCAATGGGACTCACGATCGGTGATGTCGTGCGTGCTGGGGGTTGGAGAGAAGGGGGTGGAATAGGTGCAGGTAGAAGGTGAGAAAGGCCATGGAACCGATGGTCGATAGGTACCTACCACCTGCCTCGCACTCTCCAGTGAGCCCCTCTGTAGATTACCTCTACCTGCTGCAATAGAAGCATCTCCCATTCTCGAGTCAAGAGGTAGGCAGGTTGGACAAATATAGTGAGGGAGGAAGGTTAGGTTAGTAAACACCAAACCTCCTTATCAAAAGCCCCGACATCGTCATCAACAAAGAGACAACAGAACAAGCAGAGGCATCCAATACCTTCCTTCCGAGCTTCCTACTTCCCTCCCTCCTATCTCCTACCTACTACCTACTAGGCACTACATGGCCATCTCCATCACATCATTCTTAGCCTTTTACCTGATCTCTAGAACAAAAGACCATCATGATACGAAGCCAATAACCAAGAAAGGGAACAAGACCAAGAATGAAACGAAAAGAACGAGGATACATCACTGAGAAAGCCTTATCACGGCTAAGAATATACAGAAGGAAAGGAAAAGTCATGGAACCCCTAAACCCCCAAGTAAGAGAAACAGAAAAAGGAGAAGACAATGAGAAGAGAAGAAGATAAGTAGGAAAATAAATGGAGAGAGGGTTAAAGAGGAAACGCCTTGCTTCGCCGCTGCAATAAAGAAAAGGTGGTCGTGATAGCCGTCTCTCCCACCGTCTCACTCCGAAACCACTCTCTTTCCCGTACAACAGAAACCAGGACTGTCTGTCAAAGTGGAGTGGGGTGAAAAAAGAGTGAGGCTGAGGATAACATGAATAGAAGGGTGGGAGACGGTGAGGAGGTAGAGGAAAAGGGGGAGAGAAGGAGAGAGAGAGAGAGAGGAAGGGAGTGACGCATAGAGTCAAGAAGCCTTCACATCACCGAGCACTCTCCTCGATCCCTGTTCTGCCCCCCCGGTCCCATGGCCGCCCCCGGACTCACAGGCCGCCGCCTCGCCCGGATGTGCAACTGCGTCCCACCCCCAAGCCTCGTCCCCCCGGACGACCTCGCCGCGTTGACGCTGCTATCCGCATGGCTCGGGTGCCCCGCCGGCGGCACAAACTCCTCGTCCTGCGCCGCCTGCTCATAAGACGGCGGCGCCTCCTCGCTGTCGTCCGCCTGCCGCGTCACCGCCGGCCCGGCCCTCCGCGGTGGCACCATGGACCGCACCGGCTGCATCCCGTCGCTCGTCAGCATCGCCAGCGGGCCCAGTCCCGTCGAGCTGTGACGGTCCGGCACCATGACATTCCCCTGGAGCGCTCGTCGGCTGCTGGACCGGCTGACTGGATCGGGCTGCTGCGCCTGCTGCGCGATCAGCTGCTCCGACAGCATGCTCTCGTGCCGCCGTCGCGCCTGTGCCTGCCTATGCCGCTGCTCCTCCTCCTCTTGAAGCTGCAGCGCCAGCGCGAGGTCGCGATCCTCTTGCTCGTGGCCCGGTAATCCCGCCGGCGCCGGCGCCCCGCGCTGTCGGCTTTTGTTAATGCCGCGCCGACCGCTCGGGGCTGCCGTCCACTCATTCGCGCTCCCGTTGCCGCTGCCGCCGCCGCCTCCGCCGCTGCCGGGTGCCCTCTTGGTCTTGCTCTCCGAGCCCTGCGTGGCGCCCAAGTTGCAAAAATCGCCCGTCAGAAACTCGGTCCGCTCCCCGTTGACGTCCACCAGGCTCTCCCACACCACGTCCTCGTGGCTGCTGTAGCCTGCGTCGGTGACGAGGCTCAGCAGCCGCGCCGTCTTCGGGTGGCAGTAGAGGGTGCTGAAGTGGTCGTTGCGGAAGAGGATGGCAAACGTGCCGGGACGCATCGCCTTGGATATCACCTCGATACCCCATGGCGTCAGCTGCGTCGCCGACCCCTCTAGAAAGCCCTTTACCGTCATTATGTCCTGCAAAAGCTGCGCCTCCGGCTCGGTGAGACCGCTCTCGGGATTCGACAGCTTCTGCTCGAGCTCCTCCTCCCGGAACAGTAGGTTCTGCGCCTCTTCGTAAGAGGGCGCTCGTCGTGCCAGCACCTCGTAGGCGGCACCCGAGCGGGACGGCAACCATCCGTGGATCAGCGGGATGGAAAAGGTGGCGTAAAGACCCATCTCGGCCGTATTCTCAAACGTGCCGGGGATCAGGTCGCCTCGGACGGCCGGGTCGAGGTGGGTGAGCGACGTCCGCTGGTAGGCCGTCACCATCTCCGGCGTCGGCACGAAGCGCGGGTTGACGTTCATTCCGGTGTGCAGGCTCTGCAGGAAGGAATAGAGGTCCGAAACGTCCGGGAGCGCGTCCTCCGAACTGGTCCGCCGCGGCGACATCAGCTCGTCCAAGACGGCATCGAGGAGCAGGTTGAGGCTGACCTGCTCCCTGGACCGCAGTATTTGCACCAGGGCGGTGTCGGCCATGTCGGCAGGCGTCGTCAGCGTCAGGGCGTTGACCAGCGCCACCAGCGGACAGGGTCCATTTTTGTTCTGTATCAGGATGGGCGACGATCGCGGGTTCTTTTCCGCCGTCTCGTCGTGCCACCTGATGTTCTTGACCTGATACGTTTCGGACTTGCCGTCCACGGGTTGCCGTGAAGCGACCCATCTCGGCTGCGCATCATCGTTTTTACGTCGGGGCGGCAGCTGAGGCTTCGCTCCCGCTTCTTCGGTCGGTGTCGCGTCGGCGGTCTGTCTGGGGGGTGGTGTAGACGAGGATTCGGCGTCGACGAGGTTCCAGTCGTCCAGTTGTGCCTGCTGAGCGGGAGGTATCTCCAACTGTTTTCCCTTGCCCTTGTCTCTGTCGACGAGTGCGCCGTAGTCATCCCATACATGTTGATCCTGAAGAAGCTCGTCCGACATGGCTGTTGCAGGACCAATCTCCTCCGCGACTTGTTTGTCATTATCGGCACGTGAGTCGTCATCCCAGACAGGTTCCTCCTCAGAGGGCAGAGACATGAGGGTCGGGGACCCCGTGGCGGGAGTCTGGCGGGTGGAGGACCGGCCTTCGTAGCCAGACCATGGGTCGCTCTCGGAGCCGTCCAGCAAGGCATCTTTCATGGGCAATGAAGGCCCGTCCCCGTTCGATCCGCTCGGCTTCTCGAGATCTGACTGCCATGGGTTGCTGGCCTGATCCGAATCATCCAGGTCAAGTTTTGCAAAGGACGAGTCGAGCGGTGGCGCCTTCTTTTCCTTGGGCACCGGCTTTCTCTTCAAGAAGGGGTTGAACTTTTTCTTCGCACCACCCGGTTTAAGGGATTCCGGTGCCTTTTCGAGCCTGTTGTCTTCATCGTTGGCTGTCCGAGGCCTTGCGTCCTCCCAGACATTATCGTCGTTGTCGAGGTTCGGCATGGAGCGGCCGGGATGCAAGGAAGGCGGCACGTCTCGTCGGTGACTTTCGACGGGACTCGTAGCAGCCGATTCCGCGCGAACAGACGTGGGCTTACCGGACGTCTGGCCCATATCGTCACCTCGAGGTTGTTGCTGCGGCGAGGATCGTGGGGGGGGACCGGCGGCGGCTACGGCGGCGGCAGCGGCGGCAGCTGCTGGCGAGGCAGCCTTGTTCCGATGAGGCGCCATCTCTTTCTTCTTTTGGATTCGGCTGAGGGCCGCGACGGGCGCCGCTTATCATACAGCCCAAAGGATAAAAGAAAAAGGAGTCAAACAGATTTGTGCGATGGATGATTCCGGCCTCCGACTCGCCGTTTCTGTAGGCCGGAAGGTTGTAGTCGGACGACGACGACGATGACATAAGCGTGTCGATTGCCGAGAGGAGTCAAGCGAGCGAGTCTAAACGAGGTACATTTTAGGCATGACGCTTCTGCATGAAGCGGGGCGCCTAGGTATTATGGGGCAAACGGTCATGTATGGAGTACAGCCTTGTTGCTCGCCAACTCTGCCTTGCCTTTTACCTTGCCTTTTGGCTCTGCCTCGTTGGCCTTGGCTCGCCTTCCACGGCTCTTCAGTCGTCACTCATCAGCCATCACTGAGCACAGCCCCGCATGGCGTGGCGTAGCGTGGCGTGGCCTGAAGAAGTGGTAGTAATATCATGGCGGTGCACCCGACTCCACCACATTCATCTCAGACTCCAACCATCGTCGAGACCGAGCCAGAACCGGTGGCGAGGAGAAAGAAAAAAGCTAAGCTCCCTGGAATGCAACATGCTCGCTCTAATACAAGTTTCGGCCTCCTAGTGCCCCTTTCCGAGGTTCTTTTCCCCCCCCAGGGCACCAATCAGCCACGTCAAAGACCCTGCTCATGTGCAACAGCAGCTGACCGATCACCGTCACAAGGAACAAATAAACAAGATGGAGCGGCGATAGAGGATTGGGTATTGTCATTAATGGCACTTCTAGACGCTAGAACCAGGCCATACTCCTTGCAGGCCTGTCCGTTCGGTTCTATATACCCAAGTATGGTGAACCGCATCGGGACAAGTTTTGGCCTTTGTTGTATCCCGTAGTCGACGTGACGCCGTAGACTCTTCACGCACTCGCATGGAGATTTTTGTATCCGAGAAACACGCCAACTCCGGCTCTCATTTCCCTGCAATACACACATATGTACGAACATACTTGGTGGAATGATAATTGTATCCGTTCTTCACCTGCTTATCCCCAGCGACCTCATCCTCTCGCACGAAGGCGTCCGCAAGGCTTCAGCCCGCGCCATCTTTTCCGTGTCCTGATAAAACCATCCGACGGCATCTTGCCGCATCTCCTGCTTCGACCGCATCTCGGCGTCGCAATCGTATCGTAATCTTCTTATCAGGTTTATCTCGGCCGTTCGGTCGAGCTTGCTGAGCTTCGAATGGCTGAGGGAAGCGACGTCGGCCGGATTGACAAAGTAGCTGACCCCGAGATTGGGCGTGATGCGGCCCTGCGTGTAAGGATGGTCGGGATAGTCAAAGACCATTTGCGGCGTCTGCGACGAGGCGGAGAAGAGGGAAGTGATTATGGGAAGGATGAAGAAGATGATGATGGGCAAGAGGCCGATGAGGTTCTGCAGATTGCCGGCCGCCTGCTGCTGGGCTTCGCCAGGCTCGGCCTCTCGCGGCCGTCGCCGAGGCCGCGGGCCGCCGAACTGATGAACGCGAAAGCCTGGGCCGCCGCCAAAGTTAAAAACGAACTGCGGTCCTGTGTCGAACGCTGCGACGCCAGCCAGTCAGCCAGCCATGCTTGATGGAACTATCGGGACCGCTTCCTGTACCTCCAAAGGGGCCGCCTCCGCCGCCAAAGAAGCGAGCAAACATCTCCTCTGGACTCAGCTCATCCTCCCACGCGCCGCCGCGACCACGCATGCCGCCCGAGGCCTGTCGGGACGCGAAGCCGGCGAAGGGGTTCTGGGCCTGAGCGCTGGCGAACCTGCTATCCGGGTCGGTGCCGAACCTGTCGTACTTGTCGCGCTTCTCCTTGTCGCCCAGAACGCCAAAGGCGCGGCTGACCATCTTGAAGGCCTCGTCGGCATGTTCATGGCCGTTCTTGTCGGGGTGGGTCAGCAGTGACAGCTTGCGATATGCCTTTTTGATGTCTGTTTCGGTACAGGATGTCCGGACGGACTCGAGGCTGAGGATGTCGTAGAAGGCGGTGGCATTGCATTTTCGGATGCGTAGTACGGCCTCCTTCTGTTCTACCGTGTACGTCCGTCCCTGATTGCCCTGTCTATGTTCGCGAGAGCGAGCCGACGCGTCGCCCGTGCTGGCACCGGAGGCTGTGGCGCCTGGCATCGGGAAGAGCAGGCGAGAGGTCGAAAGGATCGCCCGTGGGAGGAGAGGGGGGGGGGGGGGAGCAAATAGGTTCGGGAGGGATTGATGGTGGATGTATGTACGGAGTAGGTGGGCGGAGACGAGGTAAGCTGGCGATGGAGGAAAGATAAGCCAAGCGAGCGGGCTTTTGTGACGGTCAAGGATGATAGACAACCGTGTCCGTCGAAGGAGGATGACTGCCCGGTTAGTGGTTACTGGTTACTGGTTACTAGCGATGCCACCTTTGAAGCCACGTGATGCTCCGCCGCTTTGCAAGCAAATCTACCTACCCTACAGCTGTCCTTGTTCTCCTCCGCAGTTATACACGGCGGTCACGTGTAGACTGATTGTTTCTTTCACGGATATTGACGATCAGGGTCGAGATACCATTAAGCAAACCTCACTGGCGCGATGTATTCCTGCATTGAACAGTGATCATCGAGAATACGGGCATTCTCCTCGTCTTACCTCCTGTTCAATAATTGAAAGTCGCTGTGAATGGTCATTAGAAGACACCACCAGGTAGGGTCTATTCTCACTGACCGTCGTCCGACCATTTTCTGTCCGACGTTTCACAGAAGCGGCAAGGGGTTATCAAGCATAGACAGACAAACTGTATCATGCACATGTCACAGCCTGGCCACTTGACGCTTTCCCTTCCGATAGGGTGTTGTCGAGAAGCAAAAGAAAAGACGAGTCCTGGTGCTTAACGTCGAGCCCCTAGCGGTAGTGAATGAAGCGTCTTTGGGGCGATAAAGCGGATGAGATGAATGGCAAAGCGATAGACAGATTCATTCATGAGAATTGAGATATATGCTTACTAGAAATGCACCACTATCATCTCTTTCTCTCTAGCGAGGTCAGCTTTGGTGCCCGAGTAACTCATAGATTCAAGACACCTGTCAAGCTGCAAGGTCTTACGCTTCTGTGAGGGCAAGAAGAGGAAGAAGTGCACTTGGCCTATCGTGCCGGCTCATCCAAATCGAACGGTGGTGGCCATTTTCCGGTCTTTATAAGATCGTACAAGCAAAGGCAAAGGAAAAGACTGACACGGTCTCTCCTTCAAGTAAGAAGCCACTGCAGTCAAACGAGGACCATTGGCGGTGAAGGAATAGACTTCTATTTTCTATGTGAATCGATGGTAGTCATTAAGAGTGTATTCTCTCTTCTCCATAGCTTCATACCGGGGTGCGCAACCGAGTTGCAGACTTCCAGCTCGACATTCACGCCTCGTTTCCTAGTGATGAAATGGCAGCTGCAAGAGCTTATCCTATTTCCCTAGAAGATAGCAAGTTGGTAGTAAAATATGGTGAGAAGAAGGCAGATCCTATTTTCAAATCGCTTTTCCGTGTCGACTAGATCCATCTTGATAGTATATATGTATACCATCTCAAACCCTCCAGAGATCGAAACTCTCTACTCCGCACGCCGGTAATCAAAAGAGCCAAGAACGTTGTACAAACGATCTGACGGTGAAGCGGTTACGACATTCTCGGATGAAAAGCTTATGTACTAACAAGTTAGGCGTAAGCAATAAATCACAGCCATAGAAAAAGTCGAGCACACGCTATCATGGCTCCCTTGCATAGGTATATGGAGAAGCCATACGGATATACCTATGTCAGAAGATGAATATACTGATGATGAAGGAAAAGGGAGTTGTCGATTATGACAGGATCTTGTCTTTCTCCTTTACGAGGTCATAACAAGCCTTCTTTAAACCTTTCGGAAAAATCTCCCAATGAAACTGTCGATGAGCAACGTTTCACCTCGGAGTCTCATCCCGTGTCTACGGATGACTCTTCTGCATTACCACCCTGTCGATCTAAGAGAGGGGGAGAAGAGGTGGCTGCTTATCCTCCTGACCTCATCAACTTCTGCTGAGAGAGAGGTAGGTAGTAAGAAGCCCATCTCGCCCCAAGGAAGAAACGGTTATCATCGGTGTGACCGGAGAAGAAGACTCATCAATATGTGAAATAAACCTTTTAAAAATTTATTTAAAAAGCTTACCATCTTTCTCCTACCACAATACATATCTATAAAGCCTATCTAGAGGCACCAGCCAATGCCTGACAATGATTTTCTAATGAGTACGGACGTCGTACATACATACTGCCAAGCCCAGATGCTTATTGCGCCGCAATCAACAAGTCTATTCCAGCTTGCCGTATCCCTTTGAGTGCGGTAAGACCGCACGCAGGTTGCGTGCTCCACTATGCTTATTAAGCTTAAAGGTACAGCATAGACCTAGCGGCCGCCGCAGAATGCCATGTATCGAGCCGGAACAAGAGTACTTCTGATAGCGTGCAACTTGGGAATAGAAGAAGGTACCGCTGGTTATACGATTTTTGACTGGCTATAATCCCTACTAGCAACTTCTTTGCGGTCTTACCGCACTCAAAGGGATGGGAGGGGCAAGTGTTTCTCCCCCATACTCCGTACGGATAGCGAAGATGCTAATAAGGAGAAAAGTATCCCTACTCAGTATGTACATATGTATGTACGTGCAGTCAGACGGACATGCTTCTTTCTTCCCTGCATCCACCTAGTATCTGTATGCGTTTAAACAAAAGGAGGGCTTTGGGCGTATGTAATTACAACATCTCGTGCTGGGCACTTCGTATAAACAGGAGAGAAAGAAGTGAGTGATGTGAGATGAGATGAAGAAGAAGAGGGTCTTGGATCGATATACGAAAGTAAGCGGACTGGCATGGGGGAAAGAATTCCAAGCTTATACATATTTCTATATATACTATCCGTACCTATAGTACCTGGGTAGTATATAAATACCGGCCAAAGCTGCAGTCCATGTTTGCTACAACTCAGTGTCTCTGTCTATCCCTGTCTCTCTCTCTCTCTCTCTCTCTCTCTCTCTCTCTTTCTCTCTCTCTCTCTCTCTCTCTCTCTCTCTCTCTACTTCCATCTTCCTCCATCTCCCAATCCCCCCTTTTCCCTCCTTCAACATACAATATAACTTTCAACAAATCATGATCTCGACCAGCGTCCTCTTCCTCGCTCTCGGCGCTCTCCTGACCGAAGCTATCCACCCCGATTGCAGGACGGTATGCACCACCGTACACAACGACTGCGGCCAATCCTTCAGATCGTGAGCCACAAAAACAACAACAAACCACAAATCAGGAAAGGAAACTCACCAGAAGAATTCCATCACCAGATGCTATAACCCTTGCAAGGAGAAGCCCATGGTGCCACCACCTTGCACGAAGCCGACTCCCGCTCCCGCGCCCATCAACGATGACGACTGCCACTCTCGAACCATCTGCATCGACTACAGGAACAGCTGCGGCATGTTTTACGGGACGTAAGTTTTCCTCGTCCTCCTCGATTCCTTTCTCTGCTTGCGATTATTCTCTTCTCTCTCTTCCTCTGACTGACTTCTTATCTTTTTCCCCCCCCCTCCCTCTCTCCCCTCACAGCTGCGTTGCCGACTGCTACCCTCGGCCGGAGCCCACGCCTCCCCCTTGTCCCAAGACGACGACGTTGGAATCAAGTGTCCGGGCCAAGCGGACGGCATAGGCAGAGAGAGGGGGAAAGAAGGAGAGTTTTGTATGTATGTATGTACGACTGAACAGTGATCAAGTTGACATAGTGCAACTTTCACCTTGACCTATTCGAAGCTCTGCGTAATCACTACCTTCGAATCCAATACATATCATCTCATATGTACACGAGACAACGTCAACAATCATAACATCTCCAACCCCAGCTCTGAACGAAAAAGAAAAAACTCCACCGAGAAAAAGGGAAATCTCCCGTATCTCCCCACGTGGGAACCTTTCCTTTCAAGTTCCCACACCTCTCCGCTCAACTTTAATAAATCGTTCAGCCACGAGTTACGGAGAAGAACCATCATCTCAAGTTGTCGTATCAGACCTACCTATCCAAATTTTGACGACAGGCTTCTTGTTTATTATGTACATACGTGTTCCATTATCCCTCTTGCCCTTCTGAAGCTTCCTCTGTCAGTATACAAGCCTTTTACTAAACTCCCTGAAGCTGAATCAAATATATATGATCAAGATTCCCTTCCTCTCTCTGAGGTATACATCTCTTCACTCCTGGACGTGAGAAGGAGATGGTTCGAGACTTTCTTGCCAAGGCCCCCCTCCCCCTCCCACTTCAGACGAACTCCTCGGGATGGATGACGCCCATCCTCGGGAACAGCTCGGGAATCCTTCCCCTTCCCTCTCCCTTCCCTTCCCTCATCTTCAGAGCCGCAGATTCCCCCCCACGTGGAGGGGAAGGGCAAAAGCGAAAGCCAAGCCCCCCAAGACTCGGCAAAGCCCAACGGCCAAGGACGTAAAACCGAGGCGTATCCAGTTGAACCAGAAAAAGGTGAAAAAAGTAAATGTATATACGACTCCGTATATCTTTCATTCACCAGGGAAACAAACCATTACGAGGAGAAATTCAAAAAGGTGATTTTTATATGAAGATATCCGCAAATCTGACCGAGTCACGAACCACAGATGATGAGGTGGATCGATAAAGAAAGAAGGGGGAAGAAGTCTCAGAGTCAGGGATCACCAACCCATCCCCCGTCAACAACATAGCTCCCCCCCGTGATGGCACCAGCATCATCCGAAGCAAGGAAAAGCATCAAGTTGGCCACCTCCCCCGGCAAAAGCACCCTTTTCAGGCACTGACCAGCCATACACTCTGCGCGATACTCCTCCGTCAGCACCGTCTCGATCTGCCTCTTCGTAGCGATCGCCCCCGGCATGATGCTGTTGACGCGGATGCCATCCACCCCAAACTCCCTCGCGTGAGTCCTCGTAAGGCCCACGACCGCCGCCTTGACGGCCGTGTAGATCGGCGTCCCCGTGGCGGGGATCCGCCAGCTGATGGAGCCCAGGTTGATGATGCAGCCTCGGCCTCGTCTTCGCATGCAGGGGACGATGGCCTGCGTGAGGAAGAACTGATGGCGGAGGTTGACGTTGACGTCCTCGTCGAAGGAAGCGGCCGTCACCTCGGCCGTGCTGAACCGTCCGTCGCAACCGGCGTTGTTGATGAGCACGTCGACGCGACCCAACCTCTCGACCGTATCCCTTGCGCAGAGAGCAACCTGGTTGAGGTCCGTCATGTCGCAGAAGAGAAAGTCGGGCGTGGTAAAGGGCTCGATTCTCCGGATCCTGTCGCAGAGGATTCGCGCCTCCGTCTCCGCCTGGTCGAGGAAGACGACGTGCGACCCTTGCCGGCAGAAGAGCTCGACGGCCGAGGCACCGATGCCCTGCGCCCCGCCGCTGATGAGCACCGTCTTGCCCCGGAGGCTGGGGTAGATGGCGTGGTCTCGGAGCTCGATTTCTCTCGTGCCCTCCATGCTTTCCTTTTCTCTTCCTCTCGAAGCTCTGTCTAGGTAGGTAGGTAGGTGAGAGAGCAGGGGATGTTCAGCTTGCCAAGGGAGGAAGCGAGGAATAAAGAAAGGATGCGTCTAGGTGACGCTCATAGGCGAGGGTAAGCCCGTGGTTGTGAAAAAAACGACGAGGAAGAAAGATGAAGCATGTGATGATGAGCAACGCCTTTGCCTGCGTACAGGAAAAACAATGATCCTTCGCCAACCTCAACCTCGACCTCAACCTCATCTTCATCTTCATCTCCCATCTCCCATCTCCCATCTCCGTGCCTACCTATGCCTGCTCACAGGCACAGCCCTCGGCATCACTAACCATCACATCACATCTCCTACCTCCCCTGCCCTCGCCTCACCACCCAAAATGCCTCGCTCCGACGAAGCCGAAGCCTTCTTCCACGCCGTCTGCTCCGCCGTGCAGGAGATTCCCGTCGGAAAGGTAACGTCATACGGCCACATCGCCTTGCTCGTCGGAACCCGTGAGAAATCCCCCCCCCCCCCCCCCCCCCCCCCCCCCCCCCCCCCCCCCCCCCCCCCCCCCCCCCCCCCCCCCCCCCCCCCCCCCCCCCCCCCCCCCCCCCCCCCCCCCCCCCCCCACCCACCCCACTCC